>JBBMEG010012601.1:0-30940 GCA_037832605.1 Cyclanthera cordifolia
GGGTTCTGTGTTTGATTTTTAATTTTTGCAATTAAACCCTTCAGTTCTATATATTATAAAATTGTAATCCAATAATTGTTAAGAAACGCATGAAGCTGAGCGGTTTAGCTGTTCAATTAGCTTGTGCCAGAACGAGGTTCGAGTCTGGACTGAAGTAGTTTTTTATTTTATTTTTTTTTTTATTTTTTTTTCTTTTCCCTTTTTGAGTGGTTTGTCACAGTCTAACCTATGTATTGGATAAAAGTCTAAGAAAGTTAGAACCACGTTCGAAATAATGCTTATTAGTAGGCTACCTAAAAGAAATGAGAGTAGTGTTCTTTTACTGTCTTAATGAGAATAAAGTGTTTGTTTTGACAAACGCTTCATTTTTAGAAGATGATTATGTTAGAGACCATAAACCTCAATCGACAATAGTGTTGAAAGAAGTATCTTTTCATAATGCTATAAACCTTACAACAAGAGTTGTTACAAGTAGGTTAACAAAAGTTGTTGACAACTCACCGTCATTATATGGTTGAAACTAATTAACTAGGATAGTTATTGAATGTTTAGGATTTGATAGTTAAATCCACCCAGTCAAAAAAGACATATGCCACAATGTTGTTCGAGGATTAGAAATAATCTAGTTTTCTATATGGGTTTCTTGGAGACACAGAACGTTATCCAAAATGACGTAGAACATCAATTGACTTTTGGAAAGGTAATGGAAGATACTAACATGAAGGAATTGATAAAACCTATGAACCTTGAAATGAAGTTTATGTACATAGATTTGGTCTAGGAACTTGTAAATGCTCCTGAAGATATAAACCCCATAGAATTTAAATGGAAAAAGAGTGTAGATGGGAAGGTGTAAACCTTCAAAGTTAGACTTGTCGCATAGGGCATCACATAAAGAGAAGAAGTGGCTTATAAAAAAAACCTTTTATTTTTTTGCCATAGTAAAGTCTATAAGAATTCTCTTATACATTGTTTCATATTATAACTATGAAAAAATGGAAAATGGATGTCAATGATGCATTCTTGAATGACAATCTTGAATAGATAATCTACATGTTCAAAAATCAAGGAACAAGAGAAATTTTTTTGCAAACTTGTTAAATTCATTTATGGGTTTAAGCAAGTTTCCATGTCTTGGAAATAAAGATTAAATAGATTGAGTCTTACGACTTTGAGGGAATGTTGATGAACCACGCGTTGACATGAAAATCATCGATAAAAGAATTCCATTTATGTTATTGTACATAGATGATATCCTACTCATTGGAAATGATGTAGGATATTTATCTGATAATGAAGACTTGGGCAAAGATTCATTTGTTGTTTGGATCCAAATAATAAAGAATCAATCCTAGAAGACGCGAGCCTTATCTCAAGAATCATACAAAGACAAGATTCTTGTCAAGTATGCGATGCAAGATTTCAAGAAAGGTCATTTACTTTTTAGGCATGAAATCTCGTTGCGTAAGGAACCAAGTTCTAAAACACCTTAGGAGGTTAAGGAGATGAGACATATTCCTTTTTTTTGTAGCGGGAAGTCTAATGGAAAGCCTTATATTTACTATGCGATAGGCATTGTTAATATATAATAGTCAAACCAAGGATAGACCACTGGATTGGAGTTAAAAACATTCTTAAGTGTCTTTGGAGAGTAAGAAATTATATGCTTTTGTATGGTCTTGCAGATTTGATTCTTACTGGGTACACAAACTTATTTTCAAAATAATAAGGATTTTAGGAAGTCCACATCATGATAAGTGTTCACCATCAACGTCAGAGCTTTAGTTTAGAGAAGTATGAAGGAAATATGCAACAGAGACTTCACTATGGAAGCAAGAAAAAGATAGTATAACTGTGAAACTTCTTTATAGAGTTAGAAGCGGTTACGGGCATGGATAAGCCAATAACATTATATTGTGATACCAGGAGGGCTTTGAAAAACTTCAAAGATCTTAGAAGTCATAAAAAAGAAAGCATATTGAGAAAAAGTATCACTTCATGTGAGACATAATCATAGAAGTGAGGCTGTTGTCACAAAAATTAATACAACTAACAAGGTTGCTGATCCTTTTATAAAAACATTATGGGCTAAAGTGTTCAGGCATCATCTACAAATTTTAGGTCTACACGAGCAATCTTTTATAGTCTAGAACAAGTGTGAGCTTGATGTCTGGCATGCATATATCGTTTTACTAGAGCTTTGGTGCAAGTGAGAGATAGTTTGAGTCTGTGCTCTAAAGACCTAATAGTTTATAATTAAAGAACAAATTTATTGTATTTTTATTCATAATTAATAATGATTTAACAATTATCCTTAATTTCATATTTAATAATAACATATTTCATATTTAATAATAACATATTTCATATTTAATAATAACATACTTCAACATTAACGTGTTAATTGGATCATCGAAGTTATGTCCATGGTTATTACTATGTACACTTAGACAAGTATGTGAGACATACAAGTAGATCTAGTTCCAAGTGAATAACTTAAACTCATCTATAGTATATGGACTAAGGTTGGACATTTGGTTTTGGTGAAACTATTGGTACAACCTGCTTCACAATGGTCGCAGAAAACATGATCCTTGTTATACATGTAGAGACATGTTAGTGGGGATATTTATGCAAAAAGAGTTTTTGCATATGACAAGACAAGAAATATAGGATCTCTCTGGTAATTTCGTTAAAGACATAGATCAAATATCTGAATAGGATGATCATATGCTAATATGATCTTAATCTTGAGTGAGTCGTGAAGTCTTGCTTTATAAAAGTGTCATTTGATGTGCAATGGGTTAGACCAGCTAAATAGCGTTGTGTCAATATGCCTCTCACATTGAGGATTTTCGTAGTAAGTAGCAAGGAACACAACATCATGAGATGAAATTCACTCTTTCTCTAATTCTATGCAAGTATAGGAGTTGTTCTTTTAAGAACTGATTTCAGGATTTTAACAAGAGTACTCGCGTCTCACTAGTCTAAAAGAATATAGTTTTATGATTTTAGCATGAACAACTTGTTCATTAGAGGAATTGGTGGGGCTAAAGAAGAAAGATGTAATCACTGGGGTAAAATGGACTTTTAATCGAGTTGTGAAATACGAACAATTCGTGAAGGATCATTTAGCATATGATCAATTATATTCATGGATGTAACTTGTCCAATAGTGTTAAAGATTTCAACAAAGGCCTTTTGTGGAAGAAGTAAGTTTTTAACGAATATGAATAGAACTTCAAGTCGTTTAACATTCAATCTATAGGTTCGGCGGTCCCCGAGCTAGCTCATAATTATAAGTATACTATTTAATTTTAGTATTAGTTTGAATGGTTAAAAATTATTAATTAAATATGTTATGACATATTAATTAAAATAAGTTTTGTTTAATTTATTAGACAAAGTATAAATATATGGGATATATTAATAAATTAATATTCATTAGATAAATATTAATTATAAAGAATTAATTAATATATGAGATATATTAATAAAAAAATATTAATGGGATAAATATTCGTAGAGATTTTATGGATATATTAGATATATCAATAAATAAGAAATATTTAAAAATGAATATTTATAAGATAGATATTCGCATAAATTTTCTTGATATATTGAATACATCCAAAAAAAATTTAATTTTTAAGTAATTAAAAATATATTATGGTTGCCTAAGTTCTAGGCAATTCAAATTGTATAATAAACCCTTGGCTCATTACAGACATCTCAACTAAAGTCATATAATGACTTTTCATTCAGAGAAATCTCTACACATTATCCCATTCATGGGAACGTCGAAGCAACACTGCTCTGTTTAGGTTGTTGTTCGCATTAGTTATGTCCTAAACATCACTCAATCGCTTGAAAATGCAAGTATACACTGTCAATTGTAACAAGTAATAAATTTCCAAGTCATCTCCTCTAGAACAGATTCTTTTAGTAACGTCATATTCTTGATTGGGTAGGGTAAACAATCATATAAGTGTGGAGGATTAAATTGAAATGCAGGTGTGGAATACATTTTCAATTCCGCAAACATTGTCTTTAGTCAATGTTATAGAGACATAACCATAGTAATGATCATATTTTCACCTCCTTCTTCATAGCAAAGTAAACATAAAATAAAAAGTGGATGGTTGGTCGACCCTTGTTAATTCACTTACTTACTTTGTAACTATAACCTCTTTCTTGCCTTAACTAGGCTATCTCATTATTAAATTAAACATGCAACTACTTAACACAAAGAATGCTTTCAACATTCTGAATGCAAAGGATATCGACCAAAGCAGTTGATTACTCTCCGTTTAGAGTGTTATTTAGCTTACTTCGATTATGATTTCATGAACTTTAGAGGTTAATATCATAAGAAAAGCATGAGATTAGATAAGAATTGGACTAAATACACCACTTTGTCATTTTGAGCATGATAATTATGAAATATGTTGAAATTGAACTTTTATTACATTATATTCGATGTTTCCTACTTGTTATTATTAAAAGCTCATTGAAATTGTCAGCATTCATAATAAGTACAAGAATATAGAAGCTACAGGCATTGACCAAGTTAGGACAATCCCAATACTAACGCATTCCTCATAACAATGCAAAATTCAAGAAGTGACAAAGGGCAGTGCATTCCCATTGTTGGCATGTTCTACCCTCATCATATTAAATGCTGAGAAAATACAAAATATCATTTGACGTGGTTCAAGGATTGATTGAATGGCTCAGATCTATTACTACTTACTCAAGCAAGGACACTTTGGCAGCAAGTCAAAGACCTCCCAAAATAGGTCCTAAAACCGTGGAAGTGGAGTAGTAGGGATAGAAATATGAATTTTCTTACCCTATAAAAAGAATCTTCAACCAGTAAACCAACGTGGTTGAATTTTAAGGCAAATGTGAAAGTTAATTATTTTTATTGAATTCTAGAAGATCAGAGAGAGGGAGTTGTTCCCATAGTTAAGGGCATTGTGAATGCAGAGGCCATTGTATCCGACTAACCTTGCAAGTAGTGAAGAAGCAAGGTAGTCATAGTATTCAGCATTGTTTGAGAGTGACATGTAAGCAAGAAACTTCATATACTATTCTTTTTCTGACTTTAATTTTTCGACCAACATTTATTGTAACTTATTTTATTGTTTTGATACTTTAATTTTAATGCACATTATGTTATTTATTTTTACACTTTTAACTTTGTGCTTAATAGTAGTTTGCTTTCATTATGTAGAGGTTCTCATCATACTATTTTTGTCAATGTCCCTCGCATTTTAATTGCTTACTGTTATATATGTTGTTGCATGCATTAATTGTGTGAAGTGACTGGTTGTACTGTTTTTGGTCAACGTTCTTTACATTCTGAATGTTAACAATATTCTTCTAGTTAAGTTTTTGCATGTTTAATTTAATAATGTTGTATCCAAGTAACTAGTTGAAGCAAGGAAGAAGTTATTGTTTACAAAGTAAATAATTTAATTAACAAGAGTTGACTAACCATCCACTTTTTGTTTGCATTCGCTTCGCATGGACTAAAAGGAAGTGAATTGAAAGATTCTTATTTATTGTTATTAGGTTACTGCTAGTCTAATTTTGTAGGATTAGGGAAGGTCCCCTATATCCAACCTGCTAATGAATGTGTACCATATCCTTAATACGGACAACATTGAGAGAGTGTGTGCTTTGATTAGAAGACATTGATGTGCAGTATAAACTTAGCTTTCTTGCATGCTAATTACGTTAATTAATGGTCTTTGTATTTTTATTATTAATAAACTCCAATATTACATAGCACCCATTTTATTTACTACGCATGTTTCAATATAGTGAGTGTTGCTCTTGATGTTGTTTGACTAAAGATAATGCTTATCGCATTGACAATGTGTTTTGCACCTACATCCCAATTTATTTCACCCCAACCTTTGTGCTTGTTTAATCTATCAAGAATATGATGTTATTTAAAGAATCGGTCCTTGATAAGATAATTTGGATATTTATTACTTGATACAATTAACACCGTACACTTGCATTTTCAAGACGCCGAGTGATGTTTAAGGTATATCCAGTGTGAACCCACATCTTAAATAGATTTAAACATCTGTGTTGCTTCTACGTCACCATCAAGTTTTTGATACCACTGCAGGAAAGTGATTCATATTTAGTTGTTTTATATTCTGTTTTGGAAAGGTTAACTAAATCAAATGTTTTAGGCAGGTTCATGACTGAGCGTTTCAACACTATTTTCTAATTTGATGCTAAAATTGAGAGATCTTATCTTCCTAGACGTCAAGAGGAGCGAAGGAACAGAAGAATCAAGAATGCTTCACAGTAAAGAGGTAACAATTTACCGAATGTATTGAATGCGCATAACATTGACAATGTTAACTACAATGTGAATGCCTATGATTTTCTGCCTATGGAAATCTTAATTGATATAGTATTAAGAGATAAAAGGCATATCCAATCTGTAAAGATAATACTTCTTCTATAAGATTGAAACTTGGGAAAAAATGGCATACCATGAACATCGAAAATTTTTAGAATGTAATAATAGATTTAAACATTAAAAGAAATCATTTAATGGCTAAAGGAACTTGGAACTGTTCCTGAACCTTTGTACGGGAAAGAAGATTTTGCAAAATCTAAAGATCTAAAATTTGGAATAGGAAAGAAAAAAAAGAGACAACTTAAAAAATAAACTATAAAAAGTTGTTGGAATATGTTGTCTGTTTTCTTTTTTAGCTACTCTATTGGAAACATCTTCATGTCAGACATTGCTTGGATGTGATGCACATTGAAAAAAATGTATGCTTGAATATATTAGGTACATTACTTGATATTCAAGGGAAAAGTAAAGTTGGATTGATTGCTAGACTTGATTTATATGATTTAAAGATTCGACTAGAGCTTTCACCTATTAGTAGCAAAAAAAAAAACCGTTGCGTTTTGAGAACACTTTCAAGCATGAAAGTTCCTCATGATTATTCTTCTAACATTAAAAATGTTATGTCAATGGATGATTTTAAACTGAATAGTTTGAAATTTCATGATTGTCATGTGATCTTACAATAATTGCTTCCTATTGCAATAAGATGTGTACTACTAAAATATGTTTGACACACTATAACTCGATTGCTTAACTTTTTCAATTCTATATGCATCAAAGTCATCGATGTTGCAAGAAGATATCGTGGTTACTCTATGTTTATTGAAAAAGTACTTTTCACCTTCATTTTCACTATTATGATGCACCTAACAATACATCTTGTTAGAGAAGTAAAGCTTTGTGGGCCTGTATTTATACGATAGATGTATCGCTTTGAAAGATTCATGATGTAGTTAAGAATTTAGTTAGAAATAAACATTCCCTAGAAGGTTGTATTGCTAAATGTTATATGTTATAAGGAGCTGTTTAATTTTGCTCATAATTTTGATAAGGAGTCGTTCCTATTGGTCTTGGAAGTCAAAAGTTGAAAGACAATTAATTAATTATAATGTTTGTAAGCCAATGTCTAGTGGAGTTTTATTCAGACCTGAACGAGAACTTTTATATCAAGCTCATGGTTACGTTTTGGAAAATATAATTGACGTACAACCATATATAAAGTAAGTTACTTTCTTTGACTATGTTTAATTTATTTATTGGAATGCATGATGTCAACCATAGTACTAAATATTTCTTCTAAAGGAAACATATGACAATACTGCAATCACAACAACCTATTAGATCAAAAAACCAGAAATGGGTTCAAGATGAACATAATCAAGGTTTCGTATCTTAGTTACATGAAATTGTAAAAAATTTATTCCAAGTATATTAATGCATTTATATATACCTACATAACATTCGATAGAACCATATACTTAGTTACGATCATAGGTGGCAGCCAAGCTTAAGAAAGGAGACATTAAGGTTTTTGATAACTTGAGGTGGATTGCTCATATCCCTCATCTGAGTGTGACTAAATACTATGGTTATACCATTAATGAATGTCATTGTCAAACGAAGTCTTGTGACAATAACGGAAGTGTACAAACTAGTGGACTTAGTTTAATTGTGATTAAATGCAAGTCTGTAGTTTTAAAGATAAAAATCCCATTTTCGAAGACATGTCTTTTTATGGAGTCCTGCAAAAAAATTTGGGAATTGAATTATAACAAATTTCATAGAGAAATGTTTTAAGTGTGATTGGATCGAAAACAAATGTTGTATAAGAACCGATGAGTTAGGCTTCATGTTAGTTGACTTAAATAAAATAGGTCATAAGTCTAATTCCTTTATACTAGCAACCTAAGCAAGGCAAGTATTTTATGTTGAGGATCAAAGTGATGCCAGATGGTCGGTTGTGCTTACTACACCTCAAAGAGAATTTGAAGACCAATATTATAATGACGAACTTGGAAATATTGTACTAAATTGTCCAAGAATACCCAAGAATATGCCTAATTATGAATCCCCAAGTGAATTGGATGAGAAGAACTCAACTTATGTACAAGTTGATTGTGATGACATTTGGGTTCCACAATAATATTTAAGGGTGGGTTTTTAATTTTATGACTTCTATAATTCATACAATATTTTGTTTAATTATATTATTAAATATGTATGCTAATGTTTGCTTATTTTTCAACTATACTTTAGTTATTACATCATGAAGCAAGTAAGTAATGAGAACACAAAAGTTGGATCAGATGATACCAATGTCGATAAAGCAAAAATACCAACTAAAAAGAGAACACGTGGTACAACTACTATGAAAGCGGTACAAAATAAAAGTAAAGATGGGAGAAAAAGAATAGCTCTATATAATGAAGATGGAGTACTCATAGGATATAATGAATATAAATTGAACTCCTTCATTGGGTCAGTGGTACATCATCATATCTTCATTACTCATGTTAGTTGGCACAATGTACCAAAAAGGCTGAAATAAAAGTTATTCAATATCGTTGAGGTATGTTCACTTTCACACTAATAATAATGTGAATTTATGTGCGGTTGTATTTAATAATATATATTTTTGAATGTTTTGGGTCATTTTGGCGTTAATGTAAGAGCTAAAAAGAAAATCATAAGAGTGGGGTAGCTTATTGTCAATTAATGAATATGCTAACTGCAAACCATATAATGTCATTTAAAAACCAACTAGAAATTTTAGAAAACTCACCACCTTTATACTCGTTTCTTGAAAAAACTGATTAGATATAATTTGTGAAATCAAGGTTAACTCCAAAATTTAAGGGGCGAATATAATTTAATTTATATAGTTTATATATCTATAACTTTAGTTACTCATTTATTACATTAATGTAAAAATTGAGAGTCAAACAACAAGAAAGACGAGCAACCAATAAGTACAATCATTGTCTTTCACGTAAAGCAAGCTAACCAGAAGGTAGAAATGGTAATATTATCTGACATATTTATAATAATCTAATTTCTTATACTATGTATCTAAATTTTTCCATTCATTGGAGTTTGGAGGAAAAACGAATTAGATGATAATCAGTTTGAACAACATAACATGTGGAAAATAGCTCATTATAATAAGAAAGGAGAATTTGAAGATAAACATGTTGAAGAAAAAGCTAACAAAAGGGTAAGAATTGTTTATTTTCACGTCTATCAATGTAATAAATTCAAAATGATGAATAATTAACATTTTGTTTGAAGGATGATATTGTTTAAAGTGTAAACCCAACAACTCTAAAGTTTCTAAATCCAAATGATGTGTTGACTCATGCATTGGGTAGTCCTAAACACACTGGGTGTATACGTGGAGTAGGTGGTTTTATTACACCTACTGCCTACTTCCACACACCAAATAGTGGACTAAAGAAAACTGCCAATAAAGAAAGTTTTGCTCATGAGAATGAATTACTTCGATGACACATTCATGAGTTGGAATACAATGCAAGAAACATACAAGACACTCTAAAATCTGAACAAGGAAGTTTCTCTTAACAAGGATTGAAAAAGGTGAAAAAGAATTAAAATAAGGTCGATGAACAATATGTTGAGTCTCATCTTTCATGGCCACGCCAATTACTGATTGTCAATGAGGAGATGAAGCGACACTCTAGAAATCAATAAATTTCTAATGTTTCATGTATCTCTCATGAATCTTGATTAAATTAAAACTTACTTGTGGTAGGTTAAACATAAGAAAGAGATGAAAGACAAGAATAAGTTGTTTTGCTAATGTCAAATCTACCGATAACTTTGAAGTTTGTCCTTCGTTATGTAGAGTTGGTACTGACGATTGACGGTAGTATTTCCATCCAACTTCCTGAGGGACTCTTTGGTATAAGTCTCAAGAGTCGTGTATTAAGAGACGATATTATTGAATTTTGCAATATGAAAGAAGTGAAAACATTATCGTTGGTGGCATATATGGCATAAGTAATTTGTTCTTTCTTTAGTTTATCGTAATAAATTGTAATAAATTTTTAATGATACTAACCATGACATAAATTTTATAGGTATTTGCACTCATACTATGTTGACTAGAACGACGTGATAAGTATATTTATGTGGATCCATCTTCAATATCTCGTGGTCAATACACATAAGAAACTAGACATAATCTAATTTGTTCAAGATTGACGACTACAACAAAAGATCAATTGGTTTTTGCTCTATATAATCTTGGGCGAGTAAAACTTTATTTATTTACATTTTTTATATTAATAACTTTTGGTTTCATAATTACTTATGTTTTTTTGATCAGTGGTCATTGATCACTACTCATTGTGAATTCGTTCAAAGATATTGTTTATTACTTAGATTCATTACGTATAAGTTGAAAAGAAGACATTAGATTTATAACAAGCGAGTAAGTTATGGTTTGATTTTAAATGTGTTATGTATTTAGATTGAATATGTTACTTTTTCTAGTTTAATACGTATAATTTTTGCATATATAGGAAGGACACTTGAAATATTTCGAGCTCTGAAGAAAACAAAAGTTGTTAAAAAAAATGCATTATGGAAATCTATTAAGGTAAGTATAATTTTATTGTAATTTTTTTTTCTTCAATGAGAAATTGAGTATTGGTTTGGATATCTTTGTCTTAATTGTTAAGCTAGTATTCTCTTTGTCTTTATAGTGTCCATTACAATTAGGTATAGTGGAATGTGGATATTACATAATACAATACATGCTATATATCATAATGATCAACAACATCATCATCATTGATGTGGTATGTTATATATATTTATATTTATAGTGTGCAATACTTTAATTTAACATAAATAAGGTCAAAAATTGGGTCTTCTTCATTATAGGTTGATACGAGGAGTTCATACATAGAAAAGAAGTTAGATGAAGTACGAGTAGAATGGGTAGACTTTCTTGGAAGATATTTTTTATGGTTTTATAGTTAACGAAACTTTTGGATCACTTTATTACTCTATATGAATTGAACCTATATATATCCAAATTCTTTTATTGTTTATGATATAGTATAAATTTTGGGTTGTTTATTTTGATTATGATGAGTATAGGTGTTCTTTTTTGTTTATAATGAGTATATTCTTTTGTATACATGGAACAAGATTGCTACATTCTCTTTATCCAATAGGTTCTATTTTGTGTACAATATGGAACAATATATTTACTTTATCCTAATGTTCTTTTTTTACATTGAAAATGGATTGTTGAAATAAATATGTTGTTATTATGGTTCTGGAAAGCTGTTTAATATTTGAATGTTTAGGTGTAATTTTAAATGTTCAGGGGAATAAATATTTTAATTTTTTTAAGGAAAAGATATTTCTTGATGGTTATAAAATATCATAACTAAAACTATACATGATGGTAATGAACTTTCAACAAGTAACCTTACTTGATGTTTACAGGATGTCAACAAATAACTAAACTTGACCCTTTATAAATGTCAGCATTAGCATTATACTTGACGTTTTGAAAATGTCAACTATCTAAATATTCTTGACGCTTCTCAAAATGTCAAATAACTTATGTATTTGACGAGTATAAAATGTAAACAATATATATACTTGACGTTTAAATGACCGTCAAGTAAAGATACATTACTTGTCACTGGTATACTTCACGTTTTCTGAAGCGTTAAATAATGATATAATTGACATTCCGCAAGTGTCAAGACATTCTTTTTTGTAATAGTATAGAAGCATTTACCGTTCTTGTCCTTTTTAGAGGGTAGCAGTTAGGGGGAGCTCTCTATGATTTAGGAGCAAGTATTAATCTGATGTAGTTGTCAGTATATAGAAGGTTTGGATTAGGAAAAGCCAAACACACTACTGTTACTTTTCAACTTGTAGATAAATCTATCACTCAGGGAAAGCTTGAAGATGTATTTGTCCAAGTTGAAAAATTCTTCTTTCCATCTTAAAGATGTCTAAATTATGAGGGGGATAGAGACATTCCTATCATTTTAGGTAGATTGTTTCTAAAATTGGAAGGACCTTAATTATTTGAGGAGTATAAAGAAACAATCACCATACAAATGAACGATCAACAAATCCAAATCAACATCTTTGATTCAATGAAATCCCTTGTAGAGAGTGAAGAATGTTCAACAACAAAAGTGCTTGATGAGTTAGTTTAGAAGTAATTGAGACTTTATTGCTATAACATCAAAAGATGGGTGTTGCTATAGTAGAAGGCAGGAAATAAGAGATAAAAAATGAAGAAGATTGGAGATATGTGGTATTTAGGAAATTGTGATGAAGTTTGAGATGCTAAATCTTAATGATAGTTCATCACCACCAATGAAGCCATTGATAGATTAACCACCCAAATTTGAGTTGAAACAGTTGCCAACGCATTTGAAATACGCTTACCTTGGAGACAATCAAACACTATCAGTTATAATTTCTATAAAACTACTCTAAGAAAACGAAATATTGCTGATTGAAATGCTTAAGCAATACAAAAAAGCAATGAGATGAAATTTAGTTAGTATCCAAGGAATAGGCCAAGATTTTTGTATGCACGAGATCAACTTTGAAGATGAAGAATTTCAGTTAGTAAAACACCAGAGAAGGCTTAACCCTGCTATGAAAGAAGTTGTGAAAAAGAGATCAATAACTGGTTGGATGGGGGTGTAATTTACCATATATCAGACAACAAGTTAGTGAGTTTGGTTCAATGCATACCCAAGAAGGAAGCTGTTTCAATAGTTTAAAACGATAAGAGTGATTTGATTACAACACGAACAATAAAAAAATGGAGAATATGTATGGATTACCAAAAGTTAAAGAAGGCTACGAGATAGGATTATTTCCCCTTGTCATCCATTGACTAGATGTTAGACCAATTGGCAGGACGAGAATATTATTGCTTTCTAGATTTATATTTCAGTTATAACCAAGTCACCATTGATCTGAAAGACCATGAGAAAACTACATTCACATGCCCATGTGGATTTTTTGCATTTAGAAGAATGTCATTCGGGCGCTACAATGCCCGAACAACATTTTAAAGGTGTATAATGGCAATGTTTTCAAACATGGTAGAGCAAATTGATGATGTTTTCATGGCTGATTCACAGTAACAAAAGATTCTTTAGATTCGTGTTTGAACAATTTGAAGAGTGTGCTTAAGCATTGCGAAGAGACAAACTTTGTTCTCATTTGGGAGAAATGACATTTAATGGTAACCTAGAGAACAATCTAAGGGCCCAAAATTTCTCATGGACGTATCGAACATCATTTAAAACACTTTTGGGGATGTCACCATATAGGATAGTCTTCAGAAAAGCTTGTCATTTACCCTTGAATTAGTACATAAAGCTTACTAGGCATTGAAAGAATTGAACTTTTAAACAAAGCTTCTAAAATTTGAAGAATTTCAAAATTTCTCGTATGAAAATACTAAATATTATTAGAAGAAAATGAAAAAATTACAGTAAGTTAATACCCAGGTCAAAAGGTACTTCTGTACAATTCAAGGTTATAAATTTTTCTTGGAAAATTGGAATCTAAATGGTTAAGACCTTTCATAGGTTTGCAGGTGCTTAAGCATAAAGCGATTAAAATAAAAAATCCATTGGATCAAACCGAGTTATTGTTAAGAAATGGAATTCTTCTCAACCATTAATCACTTAATATGGAAAGAGGAAGAGCCGAGGAAACCTGGTATTAATCTTGATAATTATTATTATTTCTTGGGAACAGCTAGATGAGTTTAAGATTTTGTGTAAATAGTGTGAATAGGTTTGATTAATTTTAGTTTAATATTATATTAGTGCTAGAAAATTTTGATTTGGTTTAGAATAGATTAGTTAGATTGGTCTCTTTTAATACATCCAAAAGGAAAAAAAGTGTGAAAAGACAACGATCCTTTTTTTAAGAAGACAAAACAGTTTGTTTGGCTCGAGAAATGTAATTGAAAGAATAAGTGGTAGAGGTTTTTTATGAAAAGAATGTGGGTTCAAAAGAATGTAGTATTAAACTAAAAGAATATCATTTTATGTTGAGTGAAGGAATTGTCCTAAGGCATCAGGTTTATAAACTAGGATTGAAGGTTGATAAAGCGAAAGTTGAAAGTATCAAAAAGTTAGAACCTCCTAGTACAGTTAAAGAATACGTAGTTTTCTAGGTGACATTGGGTTTTATAGACGTTTCATCAAAGATTTTTCCAAAATTTCCAAATAATTATGCGAACTTCTTCAAGTGAACTGACCTTTCGTGTTTACTAAAGAATGCTTAAGGGCATTCAAAGTCTTAAAAAAAGCCTTAGTAACTACACCTATCATAATCTCTCTTGATTGGACAAAGCCCTTCAAGCTTATATGTGATGCTAGCGATTATATAGTAGGAGCAATTCAAGGGCAGAAAAAGGAAAAGTTTATTCATGTTAATTTACTATGCGAGCAAGACATTGAGTGAAGCTCAAGTTAATGACACGACCACAAAAATGGAACTATTGGCGGTGGTGTTTACATTCGAGAAATTTAGATCATACCTTGTTGGACTTAAAATCATCATTTTTACAGACCATGCATCAATTAGATATCTCATGACAAAATCAGATGCCAAACAAAAGTTAGTTCGATGGATTTTAGTGTTACAAGTGTTTGACATGAAACCAAAGATAAGAAAGGATGCAAAAAGCCGGTTGCTGATCATTTTACCCGTCTAGAGCATTCCAGAAGTGATGCACCTGGCATTGGCATTTGTGATAGTTTTCCCGACGAACAAGTGTTGAAACTCAATGTCATAATCACAATGGTTCGCTAACATAGCAAACTATATGTGTAGTAGTATCAAGCCATCTAATTTATCTAAGCAACAAGCTAAGTGCCTTTTTCAAGAATCAAAAGATTATTTCTGGGATGAACCTTATCTTTATAAACAATGTAGTGATAGTATAATTGAAGGTGTGAAAGGTAAGATGAGATGTTAGAAATCTTGAGAGCATACCATACTTCACCTTATAGACTTTACTTTGGAGTAGCAAGAACGACAACCAAAATTTTTCAATCATGATTGCATTGGCTAACAATTTTTAAATACTCTCGTTAATATGTAAATACATTCAATGAGTGTAAAAGGAAGGAGAATATTGGAAAGATGAATGAAATTCCTATGAACTATATACTTGAAGTTTAACTCTTCTATATAGGGGGCATTGACTTCATGGGCCCCTTTCTACCATCTTATGGCAATTTGTATATCTTAGTCGCGGTTGATTATGTGTCCAAATAGGTGGAGGCTATTGCAACTTCGTTAAATAATGCCAAGACTTTCATTTGGTTCCTTCACAAGTATATATTTACACGCTTATGTGAACATCACTTATGTGAACATTGTATCTATAGAAAATCAAACAAAGAACATTTTCTCAGAATAAACTGAATTATGTTCATTTCGATTTGTGAGGTTTGTCTAATGTAACTTCTAATGGTGGGGCTAGGTATTTTCCATCTATAATTGATGATTTTTCTAGAAAAGTGTGAGTTTATCTTTTAAAGAATTAATACAATACTTTCAAAAAAATGTTAATCGGATCAATTATGTAGAAACTCAAACTAGTCTCAAAATTAAAATGATTAGAACGAATAACGGTTTAAAGTTTTGTAATCATGATTTTAAAACTCTTTGTAAATCCAAGGGTATTGCTAGGCATTTGATCGTTGTAAGCACACCCCAACGAAATGAGGCGACCAAAAGGATGAATAAAATGTTGATGGAAAAAGTAAGGTGTATGTTGTCTTGGTTCAAATTACCTCAGTCTTTTCGGGTAAGGCGATAACCACGACAAGTTATTTAGTTAATAGAAGTCCTTTGACAACCATAGGTTTAAAAACTCCGAAAGAATTATGGCAAGGTAGCCCTCTGATTTATCCCATATAAGAACTTATGAATGCTTAGCTTATGCACACTCTAAGGAAGGAAAACTAGATCCAAGAGCTAAGAAATGTATTTTCTTAGGTTATCCTAAAGGTGTTAAACGTTACAAGTTGTAGTGTTTAGATCAAAATGTTTCAAAAATATTTATCAGTAGATATGTGATATTTGATTAAACCAAAATAGGTTTTGAGGAAGAGAAAACTAGTTCAATACCTAAAGATCATTCAAGCACTATATTAACCATTTTAGAAACCCTGTCTCTTATAGCTCTATAAGATCAAGAAGAAGAGCCTATAGATGAATCTAGTGAAGAAGAAAAGGTAGGTGTTGATGTCCAGGTGGAATCTTCTTTTAATCTTGAAGATCATCAATTAGCAAGAGATAGGGTAAAAAGAAATATCTCTGCAACCACTAGATATAGTTATGTCGAACTTATTTTCTATGCTTTTGTTTGTGCTAATGATTTTGTTGACCAAGAACCTCAAACTTTTAATGAAGCCACAAATGACATTAATAAAGTTAAATGACGGGTGGCTATGAAAGAAGAATATAATTCGTTAATAAAAAAAATAAAACTTGGGTTATTGTTAACATGCCCTTCAATGTTAAATAGGTTGGTTGTAAGTGGATTTATAAAATAAAAAAGAACCCATTAGATATAAATAAA
Source organism: Cyclanthera cordifolia (assembly GCA_037832605.1). Lineage (NCBI taxonomy): Eukaryota > Viridiplantae > Streptophyta > Magnoliopsida > Cucurbitales > Cucurbitaceae > Cyclanthera > Cyclanthera cordifolia. The sequence continues at coordinate 17,013 of JBBMEG010012601.1, forward strand.
CCAAGGATTAAGGCTAGGTTGGTAGCCAAAAGGTTAACTCCAAGAGAAGGTATTGATTATGATGATGTTTTCTCTCATGTTGTTAGATATACTTTTATTAGAATTTTACCTTTTGTTCTCAATTTGATTTTAAGTTAGAGCAAATAGATGTCAAAACCGCTTTCTTACATGTCAAACTTGAGGAACAATATACATGAATCAACCATTGGGTTTTGAAGACCAAACAAAGTAAGACGGAATGTCTTCTTAAAAGATCTTTAAATGAACTGAAACAACTCCTCGTTAATGATACAAAAGATTTGATTCACATATGTGGTCCATGGATTTCACTAGAAGTAAGTATAATAGTTGTGTTTACTTTAAGAAAGTATCCATATTCAAAATTATTTACTTACTTCTTTATGTTGATGATATGTTGATTGCTTCTAAGTTCATGCATGAGATAAATAAATAGAAGGATCTTTTGAATAAAGAATTTGGCATTAATAATTAGGCAATGCAAAACGTATATTAGGCAGGCATATTATTAGAGATAGAGAAGAAAACCAATTGTATTTGTCTCAACATGATTACATAACTAAGCTAGTAAAAAAGTTAAACATGTATGAAACTAGGATGATTAATTTTCTAAGACATCGTTTGGAAAATGGTAAATACTCAAAGAGATTCTTCTAAGACATCGATGGTGCAAACATCGTTTGGAAAGTATTTTAAACTTTCTAGTGATGATTCTTCTAAGACATCCAAGGAGATTGAGAAAATGTTAAATACTCTTTATTCTCACTAGTAGAAACCGGACTTTTAGTGACGGGCATATGCCGACATTAAATATATTTGGTGTCGGTCAAAAGACCGTCATCAATACTGGTGTCATTAAAGACATTTAGTGACTGTCACTTTTGGTGACGGGCAAAAACCGTCACCAAAAGTCTTTGGTGTCACGCAATATGACCGATACCAAAGGCTTTTTGTGTGGGTCACGACCGACAACACAAGTCTTTTGGGTCGCTCATGGTGTCGGTCATGACCGACACCAAAGGCCTTTGGTATCGGTCATATTGCATGACACCAAATACTTTTGGTGACGGTTTTTGCCCGTCACCAAAAGTGCTCGTCACTAAATGTGCCCGACATTAAAAATGACCTTTTTTATTTTTAAAAAACAAATTGTTATGGGTCACCACGTATATGCATGTGAGTCACCATTTTTATTTAAACTTTTAGCTGTATTATAAGTCACCATTTGTGAACAACATTAAAAGTATATAAACATGAATAAAAAAATCTAAGTGATGTTTGACTATTTCAAGGCAAATAAGAAACAATGCCTTGAAAATGTCAAACCACCAAAATTCACCTCTAAACTCATCATTACAAGCAAAATATAACTTCAAACTTTAGTTAAATTAATTGAAATTTCGACAACATAACGACGTAACTTTAAGATGACCAAAAAATTTATGTTAATCGTGTAAATTCCAGAAATGATATATATTGAGACTACTAATCGAAATCAACAATATAAGAGACATTGTCTCGCCAGAAAGATTTGTATATATATATATATATATAGACACTACTTTAGTAAAAAAATAATACACAATATCTAATTTTCAAAATGTTTTAACTTGAGTACAATGACTATAACTTGAGTATAATGCTAAATATAACAATATTCAAAATGTTACACTATAACTAATTGTTATTCGATAATAAAAATCTACCTATGAATTCTGCTCGTTCGATTCATACTCCATCCATATTTTTTTAGTTGTATGGTTTCGTCGAGTCAAACTAATACATAAAACAATATTTCGAAATTAGTAAACAAAAAGTGTCGCAGAATTTAAAAACTAAAATTATTAATGAAGTAAAACAAAAACTTACCAGTTTAGTTATGAGGGTGCGCGTGTTGGATATCATCTTCCGCATGAAAAGTTTGACATAATATCCACTCACTATGAATCCCAATTGATAAGAGCACTAGTGATCAAAAATTTTAGGCAGTGTTAATAATAATTCCATAAGACCAAGAATCGAATAAATCTAGCTATGATTTATTTACGTACCTTCACTGATTTTCATATTAATTTTGTGGCTCTGAACCCATTCTTTGATTGTCACATTGGATAAGACTATATAACAAAAGTAAAAATATTAGGATAATAAGCTAATTGAAACAAAAAAACTACCAAAAACAAAAAAACTTATGTATTCATGATATGAGCTAATCTCATCGGGCGCCTTCTGACCGAGTGAGTTATTAATATAAACGGTTTCATCATCAGGAATTAGTACTACTAAAATCTAATGGTGCCTAAAATGACATAACGAGGAATTAGGACTACACTAAACAGTATCATCTTCATAGATTACATGTTACGAAATTCAAAATTTAAAAATGCAGACCCGATATTAAAGAGAAAGAAGACACGTTGACGGACATCCGTAATCATGTCAAAACGATCAGCCAGATTCTTGATTGTCCTTCTTGATTTTGATTTCCCATAATCAAAGCAAAACTACTACCGTCCACTAGTAAGTAGTTATCAAGAATCTGTTGATCGTAAATAGCCCAAATGTAGCTGAAATAGATTTAGGAAACGTTAGTAATAAACCAGTGTAACATAGTTGTTATAATAATTGAAAAGGACATATTACTTACGCAATGTAACAAAGAATGGGAGTGCAGCCAATCTCTTCCATCTCACAATACTACAAAATGTCTTCTCTGGCAAGGTAGCAGTTGTTGTGAAATCCAAACAAATTCTCCGTAAGATCAATTGGCAACATGTCACATCACTCTTATTGTGTTTAACAAAGTGATAGACCAACTTGATTGTGGTTGGAAGCGTCATGCCTGATTGATGAGATTGTGTATCTAACACAATATTCTTACCTTTGCTTGGAAGTGATGGCTATGAAAATAAATTTAATCTATTCTTAGTAAACTAATAGTGTTGTACATACTATAAAGAGGAAAGGTAAAAATAAATACATTTTTTGATACGTTGGTTGACGTCTTAATAATTCATGCACGCGGCCATGACACAAAATTGTTGACAGCTTGTCCAAGGTATTGAAGCTCATCGTTCAGAGGAATTGGAAGGTCGAAATCCTTGTTATTTCCAATTATTAAATCCATTAGGACGCGTGTGTACTTTCCAAGTGAAAATTCATGAATCTTAGCTGGTCCCCCTCTCGCTTCATACATTGTGCCAATGGCAACAATGTTGTCAACATTTTCAATGGCAAGTTGACATGCCACACCCTTCAAACGTAACAAACACATAGTTAGAGTACTGAAATTTAAAAAACATATAAGAAATGAAATTAATAATATGCAACTTAATTCTCCCAAGTCTTCGACAACGGGATGGACCATGTAGGGTTCATCTCTAATGACTAGAGGTGTTTGGAAGATTTCATCTGCTTGCCTTATTGGTTCTTCTTCTAGAATTGGGGGTGATTGATCGTGATTACTTCCCCTACAAGGAGAGCAACCAACTTGGCTAGCACGTCCTTGATGCTCGGGTGTTCCTGTCCTATCATTTGGACAAGCCAATTTGAAGAAAGCAGATGGAGATAGAAATTGACCAACGCCCCTAACACGTCCTCACTGCTCGGGTGTTCCCAAGGCTTCGGTCAAAACATCTGCACCTCGAAGTGCATTACCCAACTTATTGTGAAATGAAAATATTTCAAATATTAATTCAAATTAATCCATTGGAGATTTGAAATGTTAACTGTAATATCAATTAAACATCCTTAGAATTCGATTTGAGGCTTCAATCGTGGCTTCATCGACATGCTCTTTATTCTCGCCTTTCGACCTTCCATCCATAGTAATGCACGTGAAGATGAATCAGTTTTAATATTTACACCATAAATCCACCAAACAATGAATTAGTAAAGTGGAATAGAATAATGATAACATATATTGCTTTAAGGTTTAGAATCCTTACTAGCTCATGACCGAGTTGGGCATAACCCTTTCTAGCCATATGATGAGGATATTTAAGAAGGTTTCGTCTCTCTTTTTGTTCTTTACTATTTTTCTGTGTTTAATGAACACATTAGTAATATGCTAAACATTAAAATAATATACAAAATACAAAAGAATTAAGTAGTTACCTTAAATTTCTCTGATAATCTAATGTTTAACAAATGATCTCATTGTTCTTGTGTGATGTATGGGTATTTTGTAGACGGGTGGATTAACTTCTCATGGTCCACGTTTATAAACGGTTTGATATATTCTTTGGTGAGATTCTATCCAAATGTTCTGAACGTCCTCGCCATAGACATCATGATCCTATGTTTGGACATAGGATCCACCTGAAATGACATCTGTTTATTGATTGAAATCGAGTTAGTTATAGTATGTAATACATGATAATATTTAGTTATGTAAGTGTTTACCTCGATGCAATCCCACACATTCTTTTATAATTGATCGGGGACAGCTGCCCAAGTTTCGTAGGTGTCAGGTATATGTGATATGACACATACACCAATATAACTACGGAGTTTCTTCGCACTATCTCCGACTTCTTAGCCCATTGAGTTATATTGAATAACCCACTGCTCTCCAGCCATTCTTTCCTGAGAAAGCTCACGCAAGTCTGTCATGACTCTAGTGAACCTGTTTTGAGCAGGTGTGTTCACGGGTGTACCATCATGATGGCTATCCGAGCTAGACATGGTGTCAATCTGAACAACAAAGAGAATATATGTTAATAAAAATAGATAATTTGTTAAATTATATTCATAATGATTAATATATAAGTGAACGAGTCATCCTCACAATCACTAACCTATTTATTAATCCATGTACCCTCATAATCATTTCTAGTACAGGTGAATGAGTCATCATCAATAATATTAGGAAACATTTCGGTGACCTCGTACCCACAATCTTGGCCAGTATAAACTTCATAATGAATATAATCTTCAACCGTTCTTTGTAGAGGTAGAAAACCACCGATCGACGAGAATCAAGTGGAACTTTTATATAGAAGACTTGCTGCGCTTGAGTGGCTAAAATGAAGGAGTCGGATTTATGTCCAATGCGATTAAGGTTTACAGTTGTGAATCCAACGTCGTCTACGTTAATTCCATAATTATTTTCCACCCAAGCACATTTGAATAAAACGACTGTAAAATTATGATAATCAAGCTCCCAAATTTCTTGAAGTACGTCATAAATGTCATTTCTTACACAAAGGGATTTTTGTCCTTCAAACTAGAAACTTGCAAAGCTTGTGCCATTATCATAACTCCACTATTCTACACACTTCTAAGATCATCTCGACTTTTTGTATGATATTAAATATCATTGACCATATAACATTATAAGTGGTCACTTCTGAACGAGGTTCATGTGATACCCACCTCAATGTAGATGATATAGAATTGTTTCGAACCCTTAAAGCGAGCCCAAAACGATCACTCAACCAAGTATTGCATTTTCTATTATATTCTTCTTGAAGCCATTTTTTATTTTTAGACCTACTAGGATTCAATTTAGACAACATCTACATATGTTGATCTACAAATGGAAGCACAACATCTAAGTTATGTAGTACATACAAATGAGCTTGATCAATCATATCCTTAGTTGGTGTTTTATAATTGACAGCAGATAACGACCGATCAATCTTATTTGCATCTGCATTATTTGATTATCGCAATCCAACAGAGTCAACTCCTTCTAAAAATTCAGAGCAAAACTCTATCGACTCTTCTACTATATAATATTCTCCAATGCATCCATCCGGTCGATTTGTATTACGAACATAACCTTTTAAAATCTTTATATATCTTTCAAAAGAATACATCTACATCAAATAAAATGGTCCACAAAATTCTATCTATCTTACAAGATGAACCAAAAGGTGAATGAATCATTATTGTGAAAAATGATGGTGCAAAAAACTTCTCCAAAAGACATAAACTGACCACTACATCATCTTGCAATCCTTTCAACTTAGTTGAATATGTCAACTTAGAACATATAGCATTAAAGAAAAAGCATAGACGAATGAAAACATATCGAACATGTTTAGGCAAAATACAACGAATTGCTACAGGTAGTAGTTGTTGCATCAAAGCATGATGATCGTGCGATTTTAACCCGTAAAGTTTCAAATCACTAATCGATTTTAACCCTTAGGAATATCAAGCAGGGTTCCAATAATATTGAAACAAACATTCTTCTCGATGTGCATGACATTTAAACAATGTCGCACGTGAAAATGTTTCCAATACTCCAACTAAAAAAAATTGATTTCTTCTTCCAATAAGTGTTTGCATGCTGCTCTTTTCTACGTCCTTTACCATGAGTAAATTGAATAGTATTTAGTTTTGCAAGAATCTCTTCACCGCTTAACGGTTCAGGAGCTACTTTGAATTCTTGTTCCCCATTAAACGCTTTCTTTTGTCGTCTATATGGGTGCCCAATAGGTAGATACCTCTGATGTTCAAGGTATGCCATCTTTTTTTCCTTAGGTAAATAAGTAGATGTTGTTTTCTCTCCACATATCAGACATACATGATACCCTTTTATAGTACACCCACACAAATTACCGTATGTAGGGAAATCATTAATGGTACACAACAAAATAGCTCTCAAGGTGAAACATTGTTGATGGTGTGCATCAAAACATTCAATACCTCTATTTCATAGCATTTTCAAATCGTCAACTAATGGTGCTAAATAGACATATATATCATTTCCTGGTTGCTTGAGTCTAGAAATCAATGCATTTAACATCAAGTATTTAAGCTTCATGCACAACCATGGAGATAGATCGTAAGTAACCAACATCACTGACCAACAACTATATCTAGTAGTTTGGTCTCCATGTGGATTTACACCATTTGTCGATAAGGCTAGATGAAGATTCATCAATTCTAAACTAAATTCGGGTCATCTTTCGTCTATTTGTTTTCATGAGAGTGTATCGGCTGGATGTATTATATTCCCATCGACGTGTTGGTCAATAGCATGCCACGTCAAAAAATTTTAAGTTTCTTTACTTCGAAACATTCGTTCAAATCTTGGAATGGGAGAGAAATACCACGACTTTGACTTGAATATTTTTACACCCTACTTGCGCATTCTTCCGAACTTTCCAACTTGATGTTTCACATGTGGACACAATTCGACATTAGCGAGTTCTTTTAGGTACAAACAACAGTCATTCATGCAGGCATGAATCTTTTCATAATTCATTCCTAATGTACTTAAAATCTTCTTGGCATAATAGGTAGATATCCTAATTTCATTAGGACAAGGCAATATAACGCTCAATAGTTTTAACAACTCTGTGAAACTCTTATCGCTTCATCCAAATTTTGCTTTCAAATTATAAAGTTTAATCAATGCAGATATCTTAATAAAATCTTACAATTTGGGTATAATGGTTTCTTGGCATCCTCTAATGATTGCTCAAATATTGGCGATTTGTCGTTAAAATAATCGTGTGCAGCCTCAAACATACGTATTTGGGCATCCAAATCCTCATCCATACTTTGATCGATTGGAACGTCACTTTCAATAGTGCTTCTTTTCCTCATATAGTTTCTCCATGCCAAATCCATGTGTCATAACTTTGATCGATACCATTTACAAATAAATGGTCTCTTACTACATTTACATTTTGGTACTCGGCATTCACACATTTCAAACATGGACAACAAACAACATTTGATCCTTTCGAATGTCGTAAAGCATTTTCTATAAGACTCTCAACTACTAAACTATATTCTTGTGACATTCGATCCTTAACTATCCACAACTTATCCATATCTGAACAAAATAATACCTAAACACAAGGTAAAAATCCAAACACAAATTTTTAAGGCATTATTTACTTTAAGACGCTACTACTTTAAGGCATAAGAAAAGTAAATAATCACAAACATAACTTCCAAGTTCCAACAGTAAAAAAAGGGGCAAATATTGGAAGATTGGTTACAAATATAGTCAATCCATCATGAATGTACCCTCTTAAGAATAATGTTTTTTAACATGGGTGAGAAGAAGAAAACACAATAATAAATAGAACCCACAAAACATAAACTTTCATATTTGAAAGAAACACATAAAACAAACACCAACGCTTCCTTTATTTGAAAGAACCTTAGATATTTGCTATAGTTCGCCTAAACAAAATACATATACAATAGCAAACAAAAAAATAGCATTTCCCACGGGTAAACGTATGGAATAAATAAATAGAAAACTAAAAAATAGCAAAAAAAAGAAATTAGTACATTTGAAATGTAGTTTTTGGCCGCAGGTAAAGGAGAAAATAGAGCTTAGAAGAAGAAGAAGAAAAGTGATGGAGTTTTCGTGGAAGAAGCAAAAGAAATTGCTTGAAAAGCGAGTAGGGTTTCGATGAAAATTAGGGAGAAAAAGTTGAAATGAAGAAGAAAACAAAGAAGAAATGAGAGGGAAGAGGATTCAGCGTATTTTAAAACAGAAGAAATGGTGTCGGTCCACTTTTAGTGTCAGTTGGACCGACACTAATAGTGTTTGGACCGGTTTTTTAAATGGTGTCGGTTTTTTTTTAAAAACACGGAGCTTTGGAGTCGGTCACCTTTAGTTTCGGTCTGACCGAGACCAAAGGTATTTGGACCGGTTTTTTAGAAGAGAAATGGTGTTGGTCATCTTTGGTGTCCGTCTGACCGACACCAAAAGTTCAGACCGACACTAAATGACCGACACCAAATATGTGTTTTTTTTAAAAAAAATTTAGATTGACCGTCACCTTTTCCCTCTTTTGTAGTAATGTCTTCAACTGTTAGTAGTCTTATGTATGCCATGGTTTGCACTAGACCTGATCTTAAACATCCACTTAGTGTTGTTAGTATATTTTTTGCTAATCATAGTGAATGCTACTGGAATGCAGTAAAGTGGATATTTAAGATATCTTGCATGTCATACTGCTTTATATTTATGTTATGGTAGAGACAATGAAAAAGAGGCTATTAATATAATGGGTTATGTTAAGGCTGATTATGGCACTGATATTAATAAACATTTTATACTTGCTTTGTGTTTAAATCTTTTGACTGTACAGTTTGTTGGAAATTTAATTTACAATCCATTATTGCTTTATCTACAACTAAGTTAAAGTATATTGTTTCAACTAAGGTGGTTAAAAAAGCTATTTGGCTTAAAGGAATAGTATCAAAATTAAGTTATAAAAATGACATAAATGTGACTGTAAATTGTGATAGTCAAAGTAAACATTTAAATGTTAGATTGTTTGTTAGAGATGTTATCGATAAAGGTTTAATTCAAATTAAAAAGATTAAGACTGACTTGAATGTTGAGCTTTTGATAAATTTGACATTTGTATGAGAATGTTGAACATGAGTGCAGGATAGATTTTATTTTCTATGTATTTTTGATATATGTTTTTTGGTGTTGTTATGCTTACTCTAATTAAAATATATGCCTAGGTGAAAATTTTTATATAATGGCCTAAACAATAATTAGTAATTTCAGTTATTAAAATACCAATTTATACGTCATGTTTCATCTGGTTAATACATAGTTAATAAGTTTTTTTTTTTTAGTTTAAAATGAATTAATGATTGGTTATAATAGAAGTTGCAACCACTTAATTAGTTTATTAGTCAGGTAAGTAACTAAGAAATAATTAAATGGATCCATATCTATCTATCTATCTATCTCATGCATGTGCACTCATTTAATTAGTATAAATAAGTAGTATGGCATCTTAATCATTCAAGCATTTTGATATTAACTTGATTTAAGTGAGAGCATTTGAGATAACTAATCGGTTTTGATTAGTAATTGAAAGAAAGGAATTTCAAAAAAGAGCAAGCTTGTGTTAGAGAAAAAAAGCGATAGAAAAAGGATAGTGTCATAAAGTTAACTCAAGAGGAGAGAGGAGAAAACAGGGTTGTGGCACCATTGTGTCCTCGTTGTGCGGCTAAAAAGCTAATCTTTGGTTCTTGGATCTTCGAACATCAAAGAGTGGGGATTTGGCGATTTTCTTGTGAAAACTTTGAGAGCAAAATTATATCAACATGGAAGGTTGATTAGACAAGAAGAAACATTATCTCAAAGGGATTATCTACAAAGCTTCAAAAGATGTTGTATTTTTTCTATCTCATTGTTATTGTTGTATGGTTTTTTCTCTTATGCAATATTGTTAGATCTCATAAAGTTCTAACTCATTTATTGTAGACTTTTTATTAGAAACTTGTTATTGATTGATTCATTCATATATTAAGAACCTGTAATAGTATTGTCTAAGCTAAGTCTGATCTTAGGTGTCATGGACTAGGACTAACGTCTGAGCCACATATAAGGTCAGGTTCATATTTTCTTTTCTCTATACTCTAATTTTTGCTGTTGAAATTTAATATCAAAGCCGCCAAAATTTTCAATTTACTTAATAAGAGTTTTTATCAAATGTAGTTGGTCATTACATAAAAATTTAAATCAATATATATTGAAGATATGTTTTGGAATATTATATAAATACACATATATATACACACCCATATACATGTATTATATGTATACATACATATATACATACATATACATATATATTCATATATATACATACATAAACATATTTAGAGAGTAGAATTTTAAAACAAATAAATTTTGAAATGGATTTTTTTCTAATAAGATTGTGTAATGGATGTAGATGTATTTAAGTAAACACTAAAAATAAAGTATTTGAACCATAAAACATCGTGTACAAATACTATGAATTGATTTTTCAAAGAAGTGGAATGAATGGTCAAACCTTGAGCAAAGAATCTCTTTTGTTTTTTATTGTTCCAAGAACCATATTCTCTTTAAATTACCCACTACCATTTATTTCATATTTTGTTCATTTATATATTTGTATATATATAATCAATTATCAAATAAAGCTTACAATTCTCGTAAGTATGTCTTTGTAAACTTGTATAAATATGGAACTACTTAATAAAGAAAAAAATATCGCAAAGTATTTTTTCATATCATATCAAAGGTTGCTATGAATTTTGCACAAGACATCATCTATGTTGAACAGATAATATGTAATATTGAAGAGCCTTACGTGCAAGCCCTTTCAAAGTTTTCACTTAAGAAGGCCCAGTGAAAGGATAGATAGAATATAGACTTATGGCCAAACTTATTTCGGGTTGTATATGAAGCTAGATGGAAACAAAATCATGTACCATCTTTATATTTTTCCTGCTTTCAACCTAGCGGAATTTCGTAACTATGAGGCTCTTGTTCTCAATGAGGATCGTGACCCTAGAAAAATTTGGGAGTTCGTATCGTTTGTTCTAATTATGTTAGCTGGGTGATTAAATATGTGGTTGTACTTTACATTCGACATCAGTTTTGATATCATGTGTGTTTCACTATCATATACATAAATAAACAAAATATTATAAATAACATATTTTAGAGGTGAAATTTATGCTCAAAATGTTAAATCAGATTGAGTTATGATGTTTGGACATTAATATTTTACGTATGATACAAAATAAAAAACAAAAAAAGAGTTGCACTATAACTTTTTTGTAGTAGTATTTTTTGAGGAAAATGGTGGGAAATATGTACTAGGCCGTACTTGTACATACTTCCCACCTCAGTGCCATGAATCTCAATACTTTATGCCACCAATTATCCACAAAAGGTAAAACATGGGATTAGATAATGTTTAATCAAACTAATTTTAGAGACTTCATATGGTCGCCTCTCTAGGATAGTCTTCTTCTCAATTAGTGGAGAATATCTTAGGAAGGTTACCTAACCATATGTATGAGAAACGATGTCAAATCAAATAAGAATTAAGGGTAGACCTATGAAGGGACTAGGAGGGCCACGACCTCCCTCCTCTCCAAAAGTTTTAATGCATTGTCATATACTTCAAGTATTTTTTTTAAACAAACAATAATACTATATTTATTACTATTTACACCTAACTTCTATCTACTCGATGTAAAGGAGAATTGGCCCTAACAACTACAAATGAGGGAAAAGGTGTCGGTCAATCCAAAATATTTTAAAAAACACGGATATTTGGTATCGATCACATTTGGTGTTGTACATTTGGTGTCGGTCTAGACTTTTAGTGTCGGTCAGACCGACACCTAAGGTGACCGACACCAATTATCAAAAAATCCACATCATTTCCTCTTTAAAAATCGGTCCAACTGACTTTTGGTGTCGGTCAGACTGGCATCAAAGGTGACCGACACCAAAAGTTCGTGTTTTTAAAAAAATCGAAATTATTTCCTCTCTAAAAATAACCGGTCCAAATATCTTTTGGTGTCGATCTAACCGACACCAAAGGGTATTGGTGTCTGTCTGACCGACACTAAAGGTTTGACTGACACCAATTCTTCTGTTTTATTTTCGGTTAAAGTTTTCCCTTCCCCCTCATTTCTTCTCGGTTTCTCCGACACTATTTCAACTTTTTCTCCCTTTTTCATCAAACCCTTTTCATTTCTTCTCATTTTTCTTCTTCGTTTTCCCTAAGAACTCCACTTCTTCCCCAAAAACACTCATTTCTTTACTTCTTCTTCTTACCTCTCTTTTCTCCTTTACCCGCGGCCAAAAACTACACATTTCAACTTTTTCTCCCTTTTCATCGAAACCCTTTTCATTTCTTCTCATTTTTCTTCTTCTTCTTCCCCAAAAACACCTATTTCTTTACTTCTTCTTCTTCTTACCTCTCTATTCTCATTTACCCGCGGCCAAAAACTACACATTTAGTTTATTTGTTATTTTTTGCTATTTCTTGTTATTATCATGTATTCCATACTTTTTTATAGTGACGTTCTTCTAATTAGAAGGCAAATGCTATATTTTTTAGTTTGCTAAACTTATGTATTTTGTTTAGAGTATACTTGCCTCTAAGAACAAAGTGTTGATGCATGCATGTTTATCTAGTGTTCTTTGAAATATCTTGTGTTCTTTGAAATAAAAGAAATGTTGGTGTTTATAATTTAGTGTTATTTGAATAAAGGAATAGCAAAACCTACATTATGTCTCCCTTAATTAAGGGGTGTTTGGTTAAGTAGTATTAGAAAAAAAATTTGGACTTGGGCCGGATTAAGCACTTAAAAGTCCACTACAAAAATGCCCCATAAAAACCTCACTTTGGCGCAGATATAACTAATCTAGTACAAACCCCTTTCCAAAACCATGAAACAAACGAGCATTTATTTATAAACCCTCAACTAAAACGAGCAAACAAACAAGCTTTACAAATTTTATTTATTTATTTGTTTGTGGGTTTAGTTATATGTTTAAAGTAGTGCCTTCAAGTAAATAGTGCCTTATAAATTTGTGTTTGGACTTTTACCCCCGTGATGCAGGTATTATTTTATTTGGGATATGAATAAGTTGTGGATGCTTAAGGATCGAATGTCGCAAGAATATAGTTTAGGAGTTGACAGTTTTATAGAAAATGTTTTACGACATTCCGAAGGGTCAAATGTTGTTTGTTGTCCATGTTTGAAATATGTGAATGCCAAGTACCAAAATGTACGTGTAGTAAGAGACCATTTATTTGTAAATGGTATCGATAAAAGTTATGATACGTGGATTTGGCATGGAAAATCTATATCGATGAAAAGAAGCAATATTGAAAGCGACGTTCCAATCGATCAAACTATCGATGAGGATTTGGATGAACAAATTCGTATGTTTGAGGCAGCACACGATTATTTTAACGGCAAATCGTCAATATTTGAGCAATCATTAGAGAATGCCAAGAAACCATTATACCCAAATTGTAATAATTTTACTTAGATATCTGCATTGATTAAGCTTTATAATTTGAAATCAAAGTTTGGATGGAGCAATAAGAGTTTCACAGAGTTGTTAGAACTATTGAGCGTTCTACTACCTTCTCCTAATGAAATTC
>JBBMEG010012621.1:0-30926 GCA_037832605.1 Cyclanthera cordifolia
GCCCCTAAACCTAAAAATTACCATTTTACCCCTAATTTCAATTTCCGACTTCGAATTTCTCTAATAAACTAAAAGAAAAAAATGTTTTTAAAACTCAATTACACAATAATAACATTCGGGATTCCCGATAAACCAAAAGAACATCCACTAACCTCGAACGAAGACGGGAAAAAGGCCGGGTCATTACATCCATTATGAGCACTTCTTCATGCTTCCCAAGTAGTCTTGGAGAAGACGAAGTTGGGCTAGCTAAGGTTGTGCCTCGGCTCCATCAACCTCTGCCTCTCTTTAGCATTGGTTGAGCACCTTCCTAAGATCCGTCCCCAAGTATGATCCCGCCATACGAGCACTTCGAGCTTTTTAGGGACAGGGGGTGGATGATTCTCGTGTCGTACTCCTTGGCTGGCTACTTCAGACTGACTACATCCGAGTAGACTCTGCCGTTTTTTATCCGATCCTTTGGTGGACCGAATGCTCCTTCCTTCAGTCATTTTCGCCCAGTCAAAGTCGCTCGACCAGTCTTCGGTGTAGGGAACGCATCTGTTTTTGGTGCCTCCGTGGCTGGGGCTTTCCCTTTGGCAGGGTCTCGAACCAACGATGTTGTTTTTTTCCGCCACACCCTTTTTCTTGGCAGGGTGTCGCTGCACCGCCTCCTACAACGCTGGTTGGTTCCCAGCATCAGCTGTCTAAGACGGAGGTGGTTGCCGGAGCAACTACACCAGGCGACTCAAACTCTCCACCATTCCTTGCACTCGTTCCTCCAAAGCCATGAACTTTGGATCTGCACGCTCCGACTCATGTCTGACTACTGCACCCTTAGGATCCGAGTGGTTTTCGACGTGAACAACGTCCTGCCCTCTGAGGCAACTCTTCTCGGAGCGCGCTTGATGTCCGATTCTCCATCGACATTGTGGTGGTGGCCGTTTTCAACGTTCGACATTTTTTGCAGGAAAATGGTTTGGATTTTAGCGTTTTTAGGTAGATCACTCTCGTCCCCACAGACGGCCCAACTGTTGATGCCGAAAAATGGTCAATGGATATCCATAGTAAATTTGTTTAGCTGAGAATGAAAAGGCCTGCAAAAAAATGAATTTTAAGACACACCGGTATAGTGTGCGCCAGAGGGCCTCTGATGCCTAAGTTAGAAACTGAATTAGGGCGAACAGTTTATAGCACTAAGAATGGCTTAAGAGTACTTAGCTTAGGATTCGATCGGGGATCCCCAAAAATTAAGATTGACATGACTCTTATAGTAGCCGGTCTCGTAACCGCTGCGGCTCACTTATGGAGATATAATAGCCGGCCGTTAGAAACGCCCGTCATTAAGTTGGGTATGAATACCGGTGTAACTTCTGACTGTTACCCTTCGGAGGTGTAACGGACTTGACTCTGAAGTTACTTAGACTCGGTCAACCTTGGCAGGTCCTCACCTACATGGCCGATCCCCTCATGGGTGCAGCCTTCTCGTTGTAGCGCTAGGACGCCAAGGGTATGCAGCGTCCCTTAGCGCTACTGTGGACATGGTCGGCTTATCTACAAGAATGTCCTAACCTCCACGACCAACCCACCCGGTTTAGCCTACTCGACTGTCCTCCTCAGAGGTCGGCTTTGGACTCGGCCAACCCTTACGGGTCCTCACCTCCACGACCAACCCACTCGGGTTGACCTACTCGTTGTAACCGGGGACGCCACGGGGTGCAGCGTCTGCCTGCGTTACTTGGACTTGGTCGACTCCTAGGGGAGAGTCCTGACATCCACGACCAACCCACTTGGACTGACCTACTCGTTGTAACGGGGACGCCACGGGGTACGACGCCTCAAAACGTTACTTGGACTTGATCGACTCGTCCACAGGAGAGTCCTAACCTCCATGGCCAACCCACTCAGATTGGCCTACTCCTTGTAACCGGGGATGCTACGGGTGTGCAGCGCATTCATACGTTACTTGGGCTTGGTCGACTCTGGGGGGAGTCTTGACCTCTACGGTCGATCCACTTGGATTGACTTACTCGTGGTAACGGGCGACGCCACGAGTGTAGCGCCTCCAAACGTTACTTGGACTCGGTCGACTCTTCGGAGAGTCCTAACCTCCATGACCAATCCACTCGGATTGACCTACTCGTTGCAGGACCCAAGAAGGGTGAGGCTACAAGGGCCGACCCCGGAGGGTCCTGGTCTTTCTTGGCCGACCTCCAGGAAAGTCGGACTTTCTTGGCCGACCCCCGGGGGGGTTATGGCCTCCATTTGACCGACCTCTGGGGGGTCGGTAATGGCGAGGCCGATCCCCGAAGGGTCGGTAATGGTGAGGCCGACCCCCGAGGGGTCGAAAATGGACTTGACCAACCCCTAGGGGCCGAGGTTGTGGCCTCCATTTGGCCGACCTCCGAGGGTCGGCAATGGCTAGACCGATCCCCGAGGGGTCAGAAACGGACTTGGCCGACCCCCGGGAGATTGTGGCCTCCATTTGGCCGACTCCCTAGGGGTCCCCAAGGCGTTGGCCAACCCTCAGGGAGTCGGTAATGGCGCGGCCGACCCCCTAGGTGGTCGGAAATGTCGTAGCCGACTCTCAAAAGGTCGGCAATGGTGTGGCCGACCCCGGAGGTTCGACAAGGGTGTTGGCCAACCCCTGGGGGTCGAGGCCTCCATTTGACCGACCCACGGGGGGTCGGCGTTGGCTTTGTCCTTCGTGCAGGTCCTAAATCTCTTTTGAGTCTTTCAGGATATTTTAGCCTAAACAACTGCTATTATGTAGCATAGGGGTGGGCTTAAGGTTGGTGAAAATCAAATACTCAGTAAACGATAAGGGAGGAGTGGGGAAATACAAAGGGTTAATTAGGCAAATGATTTTTTTTTTTGAGAAATAATTAATGAGATATCAATTGTTTATGACATTTAAATAAATGTCTAAATTTAATACTTTAAAATTAATTGAATAAATAAATAGAATACAATTGACCTTTATATCCTTCTTATTAATTAAATATTTATGTCTTAAATAAATTTAATTTAGATTCAGCCTAACTAATTCCAAAAAGATCTCAACCTAAAAAATTACTTAAGAAGTATCTTAAATATTCTTTAAAACAAACTTGGGAAAGATATCAAATGCAATTTTTTTAATAAAAGAAAACCTGATGATTACAAATTTAATAAAAATCATGTTGGAAATATTTTTCATTTAATAATGTTTATGATTTCAAAAAGGAAAAAAAAAAAAAATCAATGTTTGGTGCATATTGCTAATAAATGTCGATTGTATATCTGTTTCCATATCCTTTCATATCCATCAAAATAGAGAAAATTTATATATCTCTGTTACAATGTTCTATTCGACTTATGTATAATGTTGTACGTCTACGTACAAGTGGGTGTATATCTACATCTTCAAACTGTGGCAGCTCGACTTGCTCCACTGTTAAATTTTGTTTAACTCGTTTTGTGAGGTGTACATCTCTAGAATGATAGAATCAATGTAATATATATATCACTTGGAAACTCACTATACATCAATGTACATCAATGTGTGTATGAGTACGATTTTTATCAAGAGGCAACAATTGTCCTATATGTCACTCGAAAAATCATTATATCTCCATTGTACATCTTTGTCTTGCATCTAGTTCTGCCATCTAATTTGTATATGGAAGTTGCTAACCATCTTAGATAATGTTAAACTCGAGTTATACATCTTTTTTATACGGACACAATCTTTGCAAGGATGATCATCTTCCTGTTTATATAAAAGATTCATAATTGTTTTGACAACAAAAAAACATTGTATCTATAAAAATAATTTAAAAAAATACAAACGTAGGACTCCAAGATTTTAATTTTTGAATAAATCATCGAGAATTGTCCATTAAACTATATACTCGTACATATTAGCCATTTTGGTGAAAGGGTAGGTGTTTATACCAACTCCTTGCAATATAACTCCCTATATAATAAAACTCTAATTCAGATTATAATACTATGTATGTATACATGCAATACATGCTAGAGTGAAAAATACATGTGTTATATGTCACTGTACTAAACTTAAAAATTATTAGGGTTGCAAACAATATAACTTAAATTAATTTGGTATAAAAAAAATTAGAGATGCATACTGCCATAGTTTAATTTCTTGATACCTGAATTTTTTTTGAAAAGGCGTAAGAGTCTCCGATCTACCTCTTATGGCTTCCAAACTCCTTCTCTCTAGCTTTTATGGCTCTATACATAAATGACATTGGCTTCCTAGTTTTTATTTACATACTTGATTATATTCTGAGATGTACACGTCATATTGGTGCAAATTAGAGATTCAACATAACCATTGATTTGTCGGAGTATGCAATACATTTCGATATGCACAAGTACAACCTTTACAAGAATACAATAATCCCCATGCAAGGATGAACAGTTATAATACATTTAGCTAGAAAATTGATATATAAAAATTGTACATCCTTGTCCTTCCCTATGATGATTAACTTGTGTTTTTCAAAGCTATCTTTGTAGAGGAAGATGAACATTATTGTCAAACTTTTACTAATTGCAACTAAATCAACAAGTTGGTCAATTATCGCACCATAAGCTATTTTAATAGATCTAATCTTGTAATTGGAGTAGATCTCTTATTCATCCAACACTTTGTCAAAGACAACTACAATGGGCATAAGTTTCATTGTTTTCGGTAGGTACCTTATTATATTGGAATTTGGTGGCTACGATACAATTGGAGATCGCCCAAGAATCATTCCTCCGACTAACAATCTAAACCTGTTTTGATTTGCCAATTGGAGTTATTAGGTGATCGAGATAGGAGTGAGAAACTCCAAAGATCTTGGCAAACGGAGAATGGATTATGAAAACTTGCAATCGATTATAATGGAGCATGTCAAAAAAAAAAATTTGAGAATGGATTCTAAAAGTTTTCGATCAATTGATGGAGCGATAGATTTTTTTTCATTAATCGTGATAAAAATAGATGATAATAGACTTTTTAAAATCGTTTGAATTTGGAATGTAGACGTGAATATTGCATGTCTATGATTTTAGGAGAATTTAACTACTTCCTATTTTCCTTAAGATCTAGCAATACGAAGGTATACTTGGGAGGAAAAACGATTGAAAAGGTAGACATCTCATGAATTATTTCGATAAACATAGTTATTTTCGACTATTTTCCAAAGATAAATGTTGGTAGTGAAAAACTTTGGTTTAATTTGCACGGGAAAAAGAGATGGAAAAATGATGGTTTAGTTACTATGTGTGTTTGAGCTTTTGGTATGGTAAAATGGATTTTAAACCATTTGAAATTTATGTGGAAGTTGTGTCTCATGGTGCACCCTTATGCTCTAGGGTGTCACTTACCACGATAATATATCGTAATGGAATTTTTTCAAGAAATGGAGCCAATATTGGACAATCCATTTTTTTCTTTGAAAATGACAACACTTTCAAGATTCTTTTCGATGCTTTCGTTTATTTTTATTACTTTTGCTATAGTCTATGGTATTGGAGTTTAATACTATGAGTTTTTTCTTTTATCTGATTTCCAATTAAGCATGAAGACAAGATAATTGACAAAGGAATTTCTATTTTGTCGAGCGTTACTTTCGAAAGAGTCTCTATTACTATATGGTTGTGAACTTCTTGTTTTCTACTTTGGCATGTTCTTTATCCTTAATAGACATCATTTTTATTGCATTATCCCTAAAGAATTTCTTCAACGTTAGGCAATGATGTGCTGACTAATTATTACTAATATTTTACGTTATACAATATCAGTCCATTACGTAAAATTTTCTATTCAAAAGGTGCTCGAATCTCGTTGAGACTCCTTCAATTACATCTTTTTGTCTTATATTTTATTCTGGCTCTACTTGTGGGCCAGTTTCAAGATTATTAGTTTGTTGGAAATTATGGGGTAAGAGCATGCAATTAACGCCGCAGAAGCGTGTGATTACAATTTTTTTCTGTCATTCAACCATTTAATTATCTTGATTAATCATATTAATCTACATGCACTTATCAGAAGTGATTGACTTGTTGTAATTAAAAATATGCTCAACATATTGTCTAGAGCTTGATATTGATTGATCTTCTGCTTGGTGGAAAACCTTTTAAAGAATGGAGATTTGAACTTTTAGTTATGAGGAAAAAGAGAACTCAACTTTCATAGGAGTTTCTCTATTTGAGAATTGAGTTACTAAAGTGAGTGAGATGAAAATGAAGACCTTCCAAACCTTCCATTTATATTAGGAAAATAATTTTTAAATTAAGAAAAATGTAGTACCTTTAAATATCATATTAAAAAATATTGAGAATATTAAAAGATAACAAGAAAATCAATTTTTCTCTTTCTTATTTTTAATGGAAAATTCGAATTTCACTCCCTCTAGGTGGAATGAATTTTTTTTTCCAAATAAAGGGAGGGATTTTCGAATTTGGTTAATATATCTCATATATTGTTTTATTTATTTATAATTGATATTGATCCAATAAATGTCAATTTCATAATATATCCAATATATTATAAATAAATAGATCTCTTTAATTAATATAACTAATATACTAATTTTCTACCTTAATAATTATCCAAGAATTATTTTTCCAAATAATATGCCCAACATATTAATTAATATTCTCCATTTAATAACTATCCAATAATTATTAAACTAATTAATATGTCCAACATATTAATTATAGTTCTCAACTAAATAATTATCTAATAACTATTAATTAATATGTACAACATATTAATAACTACGTTCTCTCAATAAATAATTATCCAATATATAAATCAATTTTTTCGATTAATATTTTATCTAATGAATATTAAAATAATATATCTAATAATTAATTAATTAAGTTTAACCATTAAACTTAAAACTTCTATTAATTATGTTCCACATAATTAATCTGTGAATTAGAACTCTTCAACCTCATTCTTTAATGAAATAGTGTACCAGCAATTATAAGTTAGCCTAGAGACGAATGAACATATAGGTTGAAAGCTACAACGACCAATGATTCAATCTCTTCTTGTTAACATTAGACTTATTTCATAAAGGCATGTGCTGAACTTTTTCACACTATAGGATAAGTTAGCATTTATGGATACAATCACCCATCTGCCATATTATCCTTCACGAGCTTGTTCGTAATTCACAGCTGAGACAAGAAATATGTTCTACTCATGTGATTACATCTTTCTCATTAAGCATCAATGATTCCTCTAATGAACAAGTTGTTTAGAGTTTTACTATAAACAAATGTCCTCTCTAGCCAATGAAATGTAGGATCCCTTTATTTAAGCGCTATAATCAGTTCTTAATGGAACAACTCTACATCTTTCTCAATGTTAGATAATACGTGAATTCCTTCTTGTGACGTTGCATTCACAGCCACTCCCTATGGAAATCCTCAACGTGGGAGGCTTAACTCAGCACTATTTGGCCGGTCTCACCCTTGCATATCAAATGACACTTTCATAAACTAGGAGTTCACAACCCACTCAGGATTAAGATCGAGTAGACAATACGATTATCCTTAGCAAAGTAGATGATGCGAGACTATAACGAAATTACTAAATCCATCATAAAACTTCTAATCACGTCTTATGCAAAAATTCATGTTTGCATTGGCATCCCCGACTCACACGTCTCCACATGAACAACTAGGAACAGGTCATTTGCAACTCTTGCAAAGCAATCCACACCAACAATGTCACTAAGACTTAAGTGTCTTTGCCTTAGGTCATATACTATAGACATTTTTGTTATTAACTTGGAACTAGATCCACTTCTATGTTTTACATGTTCTAGTGTACATCCAAATAACATGGCATATTGCCTAATTAATCCAATTAATGCGACTAGGCTCAATGATGTTTGTATATTAAATATGCAATTAATAAAAATAATAACCTTCATTAATAACCAAAATATAGTATTAAATGCCCAATATTAAATTTTTGTTTTTAATATACAAACTAATAGGCCTTTAGGCATAGCCTCTAACAATCCTTTGAGTTTATTATTTTTCGTTATGTTTTGTTCTTTTTAGTAAGTATTCTTATATGCTTTGTTTGTTTTTTAGTGAAATTTCTTTGTTCTTTTTGAACAAATTGCTCCAAATTCATACATATTAGAGTACCAAATTAAGCAAACATGAATATAAAGAAGAAGAAGAGATAAAGATTAATCGAACACACTTGCTTATAATGGTTCATAATAAATTCTATGTCTACTCTTCAAATTTTAGAGATTAACATCTCTTTCATATTTATCATCCAAGAAACCTCAATATAAGCTTGCAAATTGGTAGAGGATTTCAATCTCAAGTTCTAATTCCACCCAAATGCATTTTATATCACTTACAAATAACGCACAAATTCTAAGTAAAATGTTAATGTCAGATTGACTTTAGTTATTTAAATTAACGATGGTTATTGTTATGGGTGAAATATTTTTCAAAGTATCTGGATAAGGTCAAGACTCATCAGAGTGGTCAAAGAGACCATAACCTTCCAGTGGTCTACCAAATGCAAGTGTCACCCCCATAAGGTCAGCCGAGGAGGCCAAGATCCACCGGAGGTCGCCCAAAGTAATGTTCGACCCCTAAGTGGTCGGTCAAAAAGGCCAAGACTCCTCGGGTGTCAGTTGAGGATGCTAGGACATCCTAGGGGTCGGTCAATGCCAAGTCCGACCCCTAGAGGGTTGACCAAAGAAGCTAGGACCTCCCAAGGTCGAGAAGAGCCATGTCTCAATCCCTTTTGGAAGAGACCAAGGAACATCTAGGACTGTTACACCTCCAAGACATCCTGAAAGGTAGAATAGGAGGAAAGTTGTAACGTCTAAGAGTTACGTTGATACTTAATTTAGACTTAATGACTGACATTACAACGGCTAGCCATTAAGCCATTAATAAGTGAGCTACAACAATTACAACTTTGATCGTTATAAAAGGACGGAATTAAGCTACTTCTCTGAAAGAGATTCCTTAACTATCATACTCTCTCTAAAGACCTCTAAATACTCTACTAACTTAAGGATTGGAGCAAAGAAGTTTCTAACATCACATGACTGGAAAAGGTAGAGGTGGCCGGTTTCTCTCTAGGTGCCTCATGAGGGCTTCGAGAAGAACTTGTGCAGAAGAGAGTTCTTGCTCTGGTTCAGTGGCTGGTTGCGTTTGAGCTGAGGGAACTTGGAAGAAGGTTCGGGCGTTAGCTGTGGAGCTGCTGAAGGGTTGTTCTAGCTGTAGTGAAAGGTGTGAGTGGGAAATTGGTGTGCTATGGCAGAGGAGCTGCAAGAATAATTGGAAAATATGATTCTAACAGGAGAGGAAAATGAGTGTAGGCTGGAGGTTATAGACAACGAAATTGATGAGACCAATAGAGGATTAAGGAATTCAGCGTTTTGCAAACTACTCACAAATTGATCCATTAATGTGGAGATGTTCAAGATGCTGATGAACAAGTTATGGGAGCTAGAGAAGGAAGCTGAAATTGAACCCTGGGGAAGAAATATTTTTCATTGCCATTTTATGAACCAGAGGGACAAAAACAGAGTTATAGAAGGGGGGCCATGGATTTTTGACAAAGGGTTGCTGGTTTTTTAGGATTCTGTGGGAGATGTCTTTCCGGAGGAGATGAAGTTCAGGTATGCTTCTTTTTTTATCCAAATTAGGAAGCTTTCCCCTCTTTGTTTCATAGAGGCTTATGCCAAATTACTGGAAAACAAAATAGGTGTTTTTAGAGAAGTGGATATAGACGATAGAGGAAGATGTAGAGGAAATGTGCTCAGATTAAGGGTTAGTGTGGACATCTTGAAACCTCTAAAAAGAGGGATGTTGATTAAGTTGGGATCAATGAGAGAGGAACAGTGGATTACCTTTTATTGTGAGAAACTTCTTA
The DNA here is from genome assembly GCA_037832605.1 of Cyclanthera cordifolia. Lineage (NCBI taxonomy): Eukaryota > Viridiplantae > Streptophyta > Magnoliopsida > Cucurbitales > Cucurbitaceae > Cyclanthera > Cyclanthera cordifolia. The sequence continues at coordinate 9,905 of JBBMEG010012621.1, forward strand.
AGATGTGTTATGGATGTGGGAGGGTTGGTCACGTCTTAAGGTTCTGCCAAGAAAGCAGAAGAGAAGAGCATGGTAAGCTGTTGTATGGAGACTGGATCAAAGCGTCGTGGCCGTTGAAGGATCTAAAGCCTTTCTCGGCTAGGGGTCAAAATCAGGGGAACTCGAACGCTAAGTAGAAGGGGCAGGAAAGAATATTCGAATCAAAAGCAAGAAATAGAGGGGAAGATTGGCATGCTAGCAAAACAGGATGGGATGTCGGAAGAATATAACAGATAGAGAGAGGAGGAGAAATTGAGAAATGCGACGACATCCAAGAAGCTGTCGATGGAAACAGAGAAGAAGAAAGAAAAGCTGACGGCAGCGAAGGTGACATCGAACGTCGGTTAGAAGAGATTCGTGGAGGACCAGTCTGAAGAAATGCACATTGGGTTGCCCAAGAAAAGCCAATAGTCGGATGGAGGGGTCGTGAAATTGCCGTTTAAGAAGAAAAGTACATGGCACAGCCTGGAAAAAACAGTGGGGACAGAGGGGAACAGTTTTGGCAGGGAGACTGAGGAAGACGAAAATAGGGCTGACTTGGTAATGAAGCTTGGGCCGGGCTGGGATTATTTCTTAATTTGGCTAGAAAAAGTGCGGGCGAGAAAAAGGGGCACGGGTTGGATTGGAAAAAAAAGGTGGGCTAGGCCTCTCTAAATTCATCAAGAGAAGAAGAATGTGGTGGGGAGGGAAAAAGGAAAGAAATGGGCTGCGCTGATTATAAATTGATGGATTGTGAAGGGCTGGAGAAGGAAGAAGAAAGGAAGCTAATAGATGGGCTACGCTGGAAAGAAAAATTGGGTTGGGACAAAATTCATGTTGGAATGAAAAAATGCAGTGGGTAAGCTGGGTATTCTGTGCAGAATTTTAAGGGATGTTGGGACAAAACACAGTTGATGGGCTAAAAGAGGATGGATTTCATTTCCAAAATTTGGAAAATTGTGCTCTAGAGGAGAGGGAAAAAGAGGATATGACTAGCAAGGAGGAAAACGGGAAGCAGGTAAGCATGATTCCTAAAGAGAGTAAATTAAAGAAAGGGAGCTGGAAAAGGAGAGCTAGGGAAAAAGGTGGAGTGGCCTCAAATCAAAAGGATAGAGAAAAAGAGAAAGGTGAGGAACGGATGATCCTAAAAAAGAAACATGGTCTGTTGGACTTGTTGAAGAATCTTTTTCAAAAAAAGAAAAAACCATTGACACTATTGAAAATAGTGGGATATCGCCGGAGGCTGAGAGTCAGCCTCACCGAACGCAATGAAAATCCTACGTTGGAATGTTTAGGGATTAGGGAATCCCCGAGCATTCAGGGCGCTTCGGTGAGAAGTTGGCATGCAAAGTTAAAATGGAGATCAGATTTGACTTTTGTTTTACAAGTGAGAGCAGTAGTGGAGGGTTATTGTTGTTGTGGAAGGATGGTTGGGATGTGAGGGTGAACTCTTATTCACCAGGGCACATCGATACGGTTGTGAAAGAAGGTGGTAGAACTTGGAGGTTCACAGGCTTTTATGGTAACCCGATGGTGACTAAAAGGAAAGATTCCTTGAATCTGCTTAGTCGGCTTCACTCGACAATGGACACTCCTTGGGTGGTGGCGGGTGACTTCAATGAAGTTTTGTTTTTGTTGGAAGCTGCGTACGGCGAAGCGCGTAACAGCGCTTCGGTTTGGGGGTTCCAGGAGACTGTTGACCAATGTTTGTTGGTTGATTCTAGGCATTCGGGTGATCCCTTCACGTGGTGCAGGAATATGAGGGAGGATGATTCGGTTCGTGGTCGGCTGGACAAGTTCTTGATTTCCTCTTCCTTAATCCCTTTAGTTGATAATTTTATCGTTGAACATTGTAATTTTCATTTTTCTAACACTAATCTTCTGTTTTGCAAGAAAAAATTGGTAAGATTTAAGAATGCTTGGGCAAATTTTGAAGATTGCAGGGAATATTGTTCGTGACAAGTGGGCGGAGGGCAGGTTAGGGAGTCAGATCACCAAATTGGTCTCGAAGAAAATTATGGGAAGCCTCAAAGCTCTCTCCTCCTGGCATAAGAGCAAGTTAGGAGGCTCGATTCGGAAAGCTATTGCTAGAAAGGAGTCGACTCTCGCTGAGCTCAGTTCCTCTGGGACGTCATCCTCTCATTAGAGGTGGACCCTTGAGAGGCAGATTGATGAGCTTCTGGACATTGAGGAAATCTTCTGGAAGCAAAGATCTAGAATGGAGTGATTAAAATTTGAGGGGGGGGGGGGGATATAGGAATACGAAATGGTTTCATCAGAAAGCTTCTCAGAGGAAGAAGAAAAACCATATTGTTAAAATCAAAGATTGTTAGAGAAATTGGGTTGAGGGAGACAGTGAGGTCAGCAAGGTGAGGAACGGATGATCCTAAAAAAGAAACATGGTCTGTTGGACTTGTTGAAGAATCTTTTTCAAAAAAAGAAAAAACCATTGACACTATTGAAAATAGTGGGATATCGCCGGAGGCTGAGAGTCAGCCTCACCGAACGCAATGAAAATCCTACGTTGGAATGTTTAGGGATTAGGGAATCCCCGAGCATTCAGGGCGCTTCGGTGAGAAGTTGGCATGCAAAGTTAAAATGGAGATCAGATTTGACTTTTGTTTTACAAGTGAGAGCAGTAGTGGAGGGTTATTGTTGTTGTGGAAGGATGGTTGGGATGTGAGGGTGAACTCTTATTCACCAGGGCACATCGATACGGTTGTGAAAGAAGGTGGTAGAACTTGGAGGTTCACAGGCTTTTATGGTAACCCGATGGTGACTAAAAGGAAAGATTCCTTGAATCTGCTTAGTCGGCTTCACTCGACAATGGACACTCCTTGGGTGGTGGCGGGTGACTTCAATGAAGTTTTGTTTTTGTTGGAAGCTGCGTACGGCGAAGCGCGTAACAGCGCTTCGGTTTGGGGGTTCCAGGAGACTGTTGACCAATGTTTGTTGGTTGATTCTAGGCATTCGGGTGATCCCTTCACGTGGTGCAGGAATATGAGGGAGGATGATTCGGTTCGTGGTCGGCTGGACAAGTTCTTGATTTCCTCTTCCTTAATCCCTTTAGTTGATAATTTTATCGTTGAACATTGTAATTTTCATTTTTCTAACACTAATCTTCTGTTTTGCAAGAAAAAATTGGTAAGATTTAAGAATGCTTGGGCAAATTTTGAAGATTGCAGGGAATATTGTTCGTGACAAGTGGGCGGAGGGCAGGTTAGGGAGTCAGATCACCAAATTGGTCTCGAAGAAAATTATGGGAAGCCTCAAAGCTCTCTCCTCCTGGCATAAGAGCAAGTTAGGAGGCTCGATTCGGAAAGCTATTGCTAGAAAGGAGTCGACTCTCGCTGAGCTCAGTTCCTCTGGGACGTCATCCTCTCATTAGAGGTGGACCCTTGAGAGGCAGATTGATGAGCTTCTGGACATTGAGGAAATCTTCTGGAAGCAAAGATCTAGAATGGAGTGATTAAAATTTGAGGGGGGGGGGGGGATATAGGAATACGAAATGGTTTCATCAGAAAGCTTCTCAGAGGAAGAAGAAAAACCATATTGTTAAAATCAAAGATTGTTAGAGAAATTGGGTTGAGGGAGACAGTGAGGTCAGCAAGGTGGCTATTAATTATTTTTCCAATCTTTTTAAGGAGGAGCCCATCGTTGATGCTGATTTATCAGATGCGTTAAATGGGATCGACAAAATTATTTCGGACGCTGATAACACTCAGATTGATGCCCCTTTTTCTAAGGAGAAGGTTCGTGAGGCGTTGAAAAGCATGAATCTTGATAAGGCTCGAGGTCCTGATGGAGCCAATGCGTTTTTCTTTAAGAAGTACTGGGATATTGTGGGATATAAGGTTTTGAAAGCTTGCTTGGGCTTTCTAAATGATGATACTGACATCTCCCCGTTTAATGTAACCTTTATTCCGCTTATTCCGAAATCTCAACTTCTCGAAAAGATGGAAGAGCTCAGACCGACTAGCCTTTGTAATACGCTGTACAAAATCATTGCAAAAATGCTAGCTAATAGGCTAAAACCGTTCCTGGACAAAATCATCGCTCCAAATCAATTGCATTCGTGCCTGGAAGGCTTATTGCTGATAATGTGTTAATTGGGTTTGAGTGCATCCATGCTACAATCAGAAAAGAAAAGGTAAAGAAGGATGGGTGGCGCTTAAGCTGGATATGAGCAAAGCCTATGACAGGATGAACTGGAGGTTTATTCTCAATCTGATGAGCAAGTAGGTTTCAGTGATCTCTGGATTAAAAAAATTAAGGCTTGCATTTCTTCGATTCGGTATGAAGTGCTGATCAATGGTTCCCCGCAGGGTTGGATAGTAACTGGTAGAGGGCTGAGACAGGGAGATCTGTTTTCCCTGTACCTCTTTATTATTTGTGAAGAAGGTTTTTCATCTCTCTTCCGTAAGGGAGAGATGTTGAACAACTTTAAAGGATTAAAAATTAACAATTTTTGCCCTTCTATTTCTCATTTGTTTTTTGTTCATGATAGTTTGCTTCTTTTTTTTTCAGGGCTTCTAAGGAAGATTGCATGGCCATTAAGAACATTATCAAGGTGTATGGGGTCGCGTCTGGGCAAGTGGTCAATTTCGAGAAATTTGCGGTTATGTTTAGTAAAAATGTGGGAGGTGCTACAAGAGATGAGCTATGCAAAATTCTGGAGGTTAAGCTATGTTCGGACTTAGGTTGCTATCTTGGCATGCCGCCCTAAGTGGGAAGGAACAAAAAACTTATTTTCCAAAGGACTTTGGGGCGTGTCAGGAATTGCCTTCAAGGCTGGGAAGGAAAAATTCTCTCAAGAGGAGGTAAAGACAACCTTATTAAAGCAGTTGCGCAGGCGATCCCAACTAACACAATGAGTTGTTTCCGTATCCCCAAGGATATCAGCGAGCAATTCGATCGAACTTATGCAAACTTCTGGTGGGGGTGCGAGAACGGGAGAAAGAAAGCTCATTGGAGGAGTTAGAAAAAGCTAAGTATAAGTAAGGAAAGACGTGGTCACAGATTTCGTAGCTTAATCCAGTTTAACCAAGCAATGTTGGCCAAACAAAGTTGGAGAATCCTTCGTGATCCTGATTGTTTATTGACTAAGGTGTTGAAGGGTCATTATTTTAGAGACGGGGACTTCTTGGGAGCTCATCTAGGAGATATTCGTCTTTTACTTGGCGTAGTATTCATTGAGGTCGCGATCTTTTCAGATACGAATATCGGAGGAAGGCGGGAGATGGTAGATCCATTGTGATTTGTAGGGATCTGTGGCTGAGGCAGGCACGATAATCCTTTTGCTCTTAGTGCTCAGCCGCTGTGGAAGGGGATGAAAGTGGCCAATCTCATCGGTTGTGAGCGTACTTGGGATGTTAGCAAAGTTTAGAGTATTTTCTCATCGGTAGAGGCTGATATTATTCTGAGAACTCCTTTGGGGGAAAGACCTCGAAAAGATGAAATTATCTGGAGCTTGAGCTCTAACAGGCTGTTTAATGTTAAAAGTGCTTACCACCTGGCTATGAACCGCTCCCATGCTGAATTGACTTTTCCTTCTGATTTCTCCCTTAAATCCAAAATTTAGAAAATTTTCTGGAAGATTGACATTACCCCTAAGATTAAGATTGGGGCCTGGAATGTGTTAAATAACATTATTCCGACTAAAGAAAACATTCTGAAAAGAGGGGTGAATACTAATGGCGCTTGCCTCCTTTGTGGTAAAAGTCACGAAACAAATATGCATATTATTAAAGATTGTAAGGTGGCTTCCAATGTTTGGGTCAACGTGTTCCCTTCATTATCTAATTTTGACTCTTTTTTCACGTTTGCTGACTCCGGAGAATGCTTCTGGGAAGGAATTTGCTCTCTAATCCTGGATCATGATTTGCCAAAAGTTCTGATTGTGATGTGGTAAATTTGGACTTATCACAATTCTATCTTCAATTGTGGTGTTATTGCTTCTTTCAAGAAGCTGTATAGCTTGATTTCTTGTACGATTAATTTTTCTTACTCTGGTGCTGGTTGTAGGTTTTCAATTGATGGTGAGGATGGTGGCGTGACCACTTGGAGGGCTCCTGCACCTGGCAAGTGGAAGCTGAACGTGGATGGATTTTGGGATGCTTGCTCGGGATCGGGAGGGCTGGGGTGGATTGTTCGTGATGATCGCGGGCTCCCTTTGCTGGTTGGCGCTCGTAGAAATATCAAAGCACCGTCGGCTATTTTGATGGAAGGTTTGAAACACATTATTGAAGCCAACGTTGGCTCTCCCTCGTCCATCTTGGTGGAATCCGATTCTTGTAATCTTATTAACATTCTTAATGGGGTTTCCCAAGATTCTTCTTGCCTCAACATTGTTGTTGAGGACGTGTTTGATCTCATTCCTAGGTTTGAGGGGATTGTTTTTTCTTTTTGTAAGCGGGAATGTAACCGTATTGCTGACTTGCTTGCTAATCCTTCGAAGGTGGTTAGACCTTTGTCGGTGTGCTTGTTTGATTCTTTTTTTGCTAGTGGTTAGGAGGATTCTAGACGAAGAGAGAGGATTCCCCCTAATGTACTCGCTTTAGTGTTGTTAGAGCTCTCTAACTCTTGTATTGGTTCTTGTTAATTTTAATGAATTTTTCTTTAAAAAAAAAAAACTTAAGGATTGGAGCATTGCAGGTTCTCTAGCTCACACCACACCGTTTTTTTTTTCTAACACCACACCTTTGTTTTTTCTTTGTCATTTTGCATGAATCTCGTTCTCGGTAATATAAATATTATAGTTAATACCAGAAAACCATTTTTCGATACCTAACTATATAACAATAAAATATCATAATATTTTGTTCTAAGAAATGATCATCACATTTATATTTAAACAATTTTAAGGAAACATATTTATATTTAACACGTGAATAATATGGAAAAATTAAAAATGAAGGAAATAGATGAAAAAAGTAGTGCCACGTGGAATATCCAACTGTCATATTTCTAAGCATCCAAATTTCCAAAATTTTGTGTCCGTGTTTCTTTTATAACAAATATTGGAATAAAATTATATGAACAAAAATAATTATTAAATAATAATAATAATATAAATATAAATATAAACCTTATAGAATCCAATTGTTGTCTGGTCTTTGTTCCTTTTTTTGTTTTTTTTTCAATCAGATTTAAGACAATCGAAAATAATAAACTTGTCACGATATATGCACAGACAACTTTAAATCAAACATAGTTAACGGATGATACACAATATCAATTTTAAATTTATTCTTACATTTGCTAAATAAATGTCTTAATTTTATTTTGTTAGCATTTTTCATGCAAAGAATATAAATGTGAGACACGTATAAATGAATCATATATGTTATATTGATTATGTTGATGCCGAAAAATGGTCAACGGATATCCACAGTAAATTTGTTTATCTGAGGACGAAAAGGCCTGCAAAAAAGACGAATTTTAGGACACACCGGTGTGGTGTGAGCCACAGGGCCTCCGATGCGTAAGTCAGAAACGGGTTTAGGGAGAATAAAACTGGAACTTAGGAATAGCTTAAGAATACTTAACTTAGGAATTGCCCCTTGAAAGGGAGAAATGACTTGACTCTTATAGCAACTGGTATCGTAACCGCTGCAGCAAACTTATGACGACATAATGGCCGGCCGTTAGAAACGACCGTCATTAAGTCGGGTATGAAGACCGGCGTAACTCCTGACCGTTACCCTTAGGAGGTGTAACGGCTTTGACTTCGGAGTTACTTGGACTCGGTCAACCTTGGTAGGTCCTCATCTCCACGACTGACCCCTTAGGGGTGCAGCCTTCTCGTTGCAGCACTAGGATGCCATGGGTGTGTCGCGTCCCTTAGTGCTACTTTGGACTTGGTCGACTTATCCACAGGAAAGTCCTAAACTCCACGACCAACCCACCCGGGTCAGCCTACTCGACCGCCCTCCTTAGAGGTTGGTTTTGGACTCGGTCAACCCTTACGGGTCGTCACCTCCACGACCAACCCACTCGGGTTGGCCTACTCGTTGTAACCGGGGACGCCACGGGGTACAACGTCCTCCTGCGTTACTTGGACTCGGTCGACTCCTGGGGGACAGTCCTGACCTCCACGAACAACCCACTCGGGCTGACCTACTCGTTATAACGGGTGACGCCACGGGGTGCGACGTCTCCAAACGTTACTTGGACTCGGTCGACTCGTCCACAAGAGAGTCCTAACCTCCACGGCCAACCCACTCGCATTGGCCTACTCGTTGTAACGGGTAAACGCCACGGGGTGCGATGCCTCCAAACGTTTCTTGGGCTCTATCGACTCTAGGGGGAGTCCTGACCTCCACGGTCAATCCACTTGGATTGACTTACTCCTTGCCAGACCCGAGGAGGGTGAGGCTGCAAGGGCTGACCCCGAGAGGTCCTAGCCTTCCTTGGTCGACCCCCAAGGGAGTCGGACTTGCTTGGCCGATCCCCGGAGGGACGGTATGGACTCGGCCGACCCCCAGGGGGTTGTGGCCTCTATTTGGCCGACCCCCGAGGGGTCGGAAGTGGCGAGGCCAACCTCCTAGGGGGTCAATATTGGCGTGGCCGACCCCCGGGGGTCGAGGCTTCCATTTGGCTGTCCCCGGGGGGCCGGCGTTGGCTTCTTTGTTCTTCGTGCGGGTCTCGACCTCTTCCGAGTCTTTCGAGATATTTTTAGGTTATAACATTACCCCCACTCTTCATTTCCGAGCTTGCCGGATTGTGAAGAGTAGTTTAGGTTCTTGTTTTCTTTGAACTTTTGGGCTCTCCAAAGTTACCTCTTTACGAGAATATTATTTGAAAATCATTTTAGGCCATATTCTCTTTCAAGAATATCTTTTCCTAAATAATATTTCAACAAATAAAGTTTCGAGGTTAGGAAAATATTCATTATAAATAATTATATTAAAATGACCATATTCTCATTTCTAAGAATATCTTTTCCAAAATAATATTCTTATTTAATGAAAAATCACTTTTTTTTTTTAGGAAAATATTTATATTTTGAGATTTCCCATAACCTAACTTTTCCATAAAAATTTCCTGCCAAAACTACACTCATGTTCATCCTACTTTGGACGAAAATTGCTTCTCACTGGGCTATTATTTTTTATTTTTTCAAAGCGTGGGGGGACTTGTTTTGCGTCTTGGATTTTTGGGAAGCATCCATCGCGCCTTACTTGTTTTGCATACGTATTGTCCTTTTTTCCGACTTTGCACTAACGGTTAGACATATTTTCGAAAATTTCACCTTTACTTATGCACTTTTTTTGATTTTTGTCCGTTATGCATGTATGTCCGAATTTTAGGATTACTTAGGCTCTTTTTTCAAAGACTTGCCTTTTTAGAGTACTTTTCCGATTTCGTAGGCTACTTAGGCACTTTTTATAAAGTCTTGCCCGTTTAACTTACTTTGGAGATTTTTAGGTTATCTAGGCACTTTTTGAAAAAGTCTTGCCTTTTTTCACCATTTTTTGGACCTTTAGGTTACTCTGTCACTTTTTAAAAAAGTTTTGTCGTTTTTCACCCTTTTTAGGACCTTTAGGTTACTTAGGAACTTTTTGAAAAAGTCTCGCCTTTTTCACCTTTTTTGAATTTCGTAGGGTACTTTTTACTTTGTCCGTCATGGATCATTCGTCTGACTACGAGCCCAAATACCTTCACCTTCGGGCATCCTTCTCACTTAAGAGGACCCGACGAAGAACTTTGGTGGTGGGGTCACGGTCTCAAATGGCAGGGTCCATTTTGACCCAGGAGGATTTAGACCGCCTTAGAACCCAATTGTTTATTCCGGCCGAAATCACTCTTCGGCTTCCTCTGGCGTCGGAGACGTACGCCCATCTTTCTCCAGGCGAAGTGGCCCTCTACACCACTATGTTCGACCGAGGAGTCCGGCTTCCCCTCATACCACCCCTTCAGGAGTTCTTAGGTATGGCAGGGCTGGCCCCAGCGCAACTGGCTCCCAATGCATGGAATGTATTCTTCGGTGTTCAACACCTTTGGGTGCACACCGGCTTCGAAGGTCCCTTTAGTGCTAGAGACCTTCTCTCGCTCTACCGCTTCTACACGCATCCCGATGTCACTGGGGGCTACTATCTGACCCCGAGAAGCAATTTTTCTCCTTTGGTGGGGTGCCCCAACTTTCAGAAGGGGTGGAAAGAGCGTTGGTTTTTCGAAGGAGGACCTTGGGCAGCTCCAGGCGCCGATGCCTCGCTGGCTACTACCACTGTATTCGGGACATATAGTACGCTTACTTTCGCCTTGGCTTTATCTATCTTTTGGCATTGTACTAGCTTTTTGTTTACAGCGCACAGGAAACTTAATCCTCGTTCTCGGGTACTGAAGTTTTATGAGGTCTGTGATGTCCCTCCTCGAGGAGGTCACTCGCAGTGCGCTGTACTTGACCACGAACTCGCTGGCCCGGTATCACCTTCTTCCAGTTCTACCTATGCCAGTTGATTCTAACTTGGAGTCCGTCATCCCGCAGGAGGGGTTTGTTCTAGGTGTGCAACTTACTTTTTCCTTTCACTTTACATGCTTCGACTGCTGGAAGTATGAACTGAAATTTTTTATCGTGTTCAGTTGCCATGGAATACGAGCCTTCACTAAGGCGTGTTTTCGACGCAGTGACGCGTCAAAGGTCTCGCCTCCCTGCCAGGCCTCCCACCGATGATACGACGGACCTTACTTCGGATGGTTGCTCCCTCCCGCTTGGTGATGATGAAGACCTTCCTTTTCCCGAAATCCCAGAGGACTTAGAAGTGGAGTTCGACCTAGAGTTCGACGGTCCGGACCTTGGTTTTGACTACCTTCCTTCCCCGGCTCGGGTCGACTCATGTAAGCCTCGAACACCAGTACACGGCCTTCCCCCTGGATTCGAGTCCTATCTTCTGTCAGGGCCGCACCGTCCCACTTTGGACTCGCAGGAGGAAAAGACTTTAGCTTCTAACTTGTGGAATGTAGTGGGGTCTTCCTCAGCTGCTTTTCCCTAGGAGATGCCTCCCAGGTCCTGGAAAAGGGAGCTCATCTGATGCACGAGGTATAACGACTCCTCTTTTTCCAGCTATCCTTTGATTTTGAGTATGTATACTAACTTGAATTTTTTGCTTCTATTTTTGCAGGCATTTCCGCACTTTGCTTCAGCTTCTCGTCATCTCTCGGAGGACTTGCGTTACACTCGCTCTTCCTTGTCTACCAATACTAACAAGCTCTAGTGGGAACTAGCGCAGGCTCGAGAAGCTCAGTAAGCCGCCGAAGGCTTCCTTAGCCGCCTCACGTACCTCTGTCGAAACAGCATGGAATCTATCTGCCCGCGCTCGTCAAGATGACTCGGCTACGATCGCCCGCCTGCGACGAGAGTTGGCTTATGCTGATAGAAAGCTCAAGAATGTCGCCTACTTGGCTAACCTTGTGAAAGGTTCCCTTGCCTTCGTGATTCTGGAAAACAATGTCGGCGAGGCCGCCATTGGCGGGCACTGGACCGCATCCAAGAGCGGGTCAGCTATGGTAACCTTTGTCCTCTCTTTTGGTCACTCTGTTTCAGCACCGCTGAGAGAGTCGTCCACCCTTCCCTACCAGCTTTCGAGTCTGGACTTCCTAGTGATCCAACTCAGGCCGTCTGCTACGATTCTTGCATCTTTCAGGGCGTGCTCGACAGAAGTCAGGCTCTTCCAGCCAGGATAGCACCTGCCCAGGCCGGACCAGTTCGACCATCTTCCATAGGCGCAGCTCTAGGGGGCCTTGATGACTTTTGCCTTGTTGTCTTTTTGCCTTGTAGCACTACATTTTTTCGCCTTTACTTTTTTGCCTAAGTTGTAACTCAGGAACTGTTTCCTTGCAATGAAATGATGAACTTTTTTACTGTTTTTTCTTTTCTCACTCATATACCCCCAATTTAAGCTTATGAAAATGATATCGATATACTTAAATTAAGATAAGAGTAGACAAAATAAGAAAAAAAAAACATCCATTTTTATTCATCAACAACTTGAATTACAATCTATCGAAAGTACTTTTTCAAGTGTTTAAGCACCCCTAAAGATGGAGGATTTGATCCCTGGAAGTGAAATTGGTGTTACTTTGTCAATCCGTGCAACAACTTGGCAAGGATGCTAGACTTATCTAGGATCTTTTACCAGCACAGTCTTGTCCGCCTTAGCTTCGCAGGCGGCCTCTGACTTTACCAAGACATTGGCCTTGGCGCTTTTGGGACCTAAGTACTTGCTCATCTTGTACCCCATCAGGCGCTGTTCCTCAAACAACCTCACCTGGAACTGGTCCCTTTTTAACAGCCTTTTGCTTTTAGGGACCTTGTACCACGCCCTTTAGGGCTGTGTGGTAGCATTCCCTCGAGGATAGCTGCTCTACTCTGATTTGCCCCACCCCCATAGAAGAAGGGAACTTCAACACCTGGTGGTAGGTTGACGCCACCGCCCTTAGTCCATGAACTGTAGGTCTTCCCAGTATTACATTGTAGGCGGAGTTGTCATTGACCACCAAAAAATTGACAAAGTGCAGGATGACGTTGTCTCCTTCACCGAAAGTCATTCGGAGTTCAACTGACCTCTCAGGGATTAAAGTGCTCCCCCCAAATCCGACTAAAAGTGTCGAGCTCGGCTTGAGTCTCTCTTTTCCCAACTTCATAGCCTGATATGCTTTCAGCGACAACAGATCTGCCAAACTGCCTCTATCGATTAGGATCCTTCTGACGCGGATGTTGGATATGGTTAGAGACACCACTAAGGCGTCGTTGTGCGGTTGGTGTAACGATGTAGCCTCAGCGAAGGTGAAGGCAAGTTGCTCGTCTACCGCTTCCATTATGTGCACTTCTTCACTCCTTAGTGCGTTCCTGGCCTGCCTCACATTGCCCTTCCGTCTCCGGTTGGATTCTCCCTCCAACTGGTCCTCCGATGATTGTTCTGATCTCCGGCGGTGGGGGTGACTTGTCACCTTCATTTTTCTTGCTTGGGGACTCGGTCACCTTCTCACCCTCGCCTACGTACCTGTCTAATCGGCCTCTGCGAATAAGGGACTCGATGGACTCTTTCAGGTCGTGGCAGTCTGAGGTAGCGTAGCCGTGATCCATATGAAATAGGTAGTACTTGCCCTTATTTCTTTTGTTGGATCCTGCCCTAATTCGACTCGGCCATTTTAGCTCATCCTTATCTTGAATCTCCATCAAGATATGTTCGATGAGAATCACCGTTGGAGTGTACCTCTCGAACCGGCTTGGGGGTACCCCCGTCGTTCGGTATTTTCTTTTTTTACTGGGCACTCTTTCACCCTTCTCTTTCGCGACTCCTTGTAGTCTGCCTTGAGTTGGTTGAGTGGCTTCTCGCGCTCAGGAATGGAACGCCTTCCTTCGGTGCTTCCTCGGGAATTGACTAGTTCCCGAACACTCATGTATTTTTGCGCCCTGGTTAAGAGCTCAACATACGTGACTGTGACTCTTTTTCCCAAGGACCACATAAATTTTTCATCCCTGAGTCCTGCAACAACCGCTGCGAGGGTTGTGCTGTCAGAGTATCCTTCAATTTACAACGCCTCGTTGTTGAAGCGGGCAATGTACTCTCGAAGAGTCTCATGACTCCTTTGCCTCACGGTTAACAAATGTGTGACCGACTTCTTCTGATCTCGCCTTCCTAGAAATTGGGTGACCAATGCCCTGGCCAGCTCTCTAAAGGAAGCAATGAACTTATGCTTCAACTGCTTGAACCATCTTTGAGCTGGTCCTGCGAGTGTGAACGAGAATGCTCGGCACTTGATCTCGTCCCGGACTCCATGTAGCTCCATCCATGCTCGGTAGGAATCTAGGTGCTCGACTGGATCCGTAGATCTGTCGTACTCCTTGATTGCAGGGAGTTCAAACTTTGATGGGACGGACTACTCCATGATTTCGTCAATGAAGGGGGGGTCGACCTGGTCGACCAGGCTATCCAGGTTCAGTCCGTCTTGGTCCTGCGCCTTCTTCATGGTCCCCAACTGGTCTTGGAGGATACGAAGTTGAGCCAGCCAAGGTTGTGCCCCGACTCCATCAACCTCTACCTCTCTTCGGCGTTGGTTGAGCATCTCCCTGAGATCCGTTCCCAAGTCTGATCCCACTGTACGGGCACTTGGGACTTTTGAGGGACAAGGGGTGGATGATCCTCCTGTGGTACTCCTTGGCTGGCTACTTCGGACTGATTGCGTCCGAGAAGACTCCACCATTTTGGATCCGATCCTTTGGTGGACCGAATGCTCCTTCCTCCGGTCATTACCGCCCAGTCAAATTCGTTCAACCGGTCTTTGGTGTCGGGAATGCATCTTTTTCGGCACCTCCGTGGCTGGGGCTTTCCCTTTGGCAGGGTCCCGAACCAACAAAGCTATTTTTTCCGCCATAGCCTTTTTCCTGGCAGGCTGTTGCTGCACCACCTCCTGCGGTGCTTGTTTGTTCCCAACATCAGCTACTTGAGCTGGAGTGGTTGTCGGAGCAATTCCACTAGGTAACTCATACTTTCCGCCATCCCTTGCACTCGTTCTTCCATAGTAGTGAACTTTGGAATAACACGTTCCGGTTATTGCCCAGCTACCACACCCTCAGGATCCGGGTGGTTTTCGACATGAACGACGTCATGTCCTCTAGAGTCAATCCTCCTCGGAGCATGCTCGACGTCAGATTCTCTATCGACATCGTGGTGGTGGCCATTCTCAACGTTCGACATTTTTCGCAGAAAAATCGTTTGGATATTAGTGTTTTAGGTAGAACACTCTCGTCCCCACAAACGACACCAATATTTGATGCCGAAAAATGGTCAACGGATATCCACAGTGAATTTCTTTAGCTGAGGACGAAAAGGCTTGCAAAAAAGACGAATTTTAGGCCACACTGGTGTGGTGTGAGCCACAGGGCCTCCGATGCCTAAGTCAGAAACGGATTTAGGGAGAGGAAAATTGGAACTTAGGAATAGCTTAAGAATACTTAGCTGAGGAATCGCCCCTTGAAAGGGAGAAATGACTTGACTTTTATAGCAGCCGGTATCGTAACTGCTGCAGCTCACTTATGGCGATATAATGGCCGGCCCTTAGGAACATCCGTCATTAAGCCGGGTATGAATGCTGGCGTAACTCCTGACCGTTTACCCTTCGGAGGTGTAACGGCCTCTGGAGTTACTTGGACTCGGTCAACCTTGGCAGGTCCTCACCTCCACGGCCGACCCCTTAGGAGTGCGGCCTTCTCGTTGCAGCACTAGGACGCCACGGTTGTGCAGTGTCCCTTAGTGCTACTTTGGACTTGGTCGACTGATCCACAGAAAAGTCCTAATTTCCACGACCAACCCACCCGGGTCAGCCTACTCGATCGTCTTCATCAAAGGTCGGCTTTGGACTCGGTCAACCCTTATGGGTCCTCACCTCCACAACTAACCCACTCGGGTTGGCCTACTCATTGTAACCGGGGACGCCACGGGGTGCAGCGTCCGCCTGCGTTACTTAGACTCGATCGACTATTGGGAGAGAGTCCTAACTTCCACAACCAACCCACTCGGGCTAGCCTACTCGTAATGGGTGACGCCACGGGGTGCGACGCCTCCAAATGTTACTTGGACTCGGTCGACTCGTGCACAGGAGAGTCCTAACCTCCATGGCCAACCCACTCGGGCTAGCCTACTCGTTGTAACAGGTAAACGCCATGGGGTGCGACGCCTCCAAACGTTACTTGGGCTCGGTCGACTCTTGGGAGAGTCCTGACCTCCACGGCCAATCCACTCGGATTGACCTACTCGTTACCGGACCCAAGAAGGGTGAGGCTGCAAGGGCCGACCCCGGGGGGTCCTGGCATTCCTTGGACGACCCCCAGGGGTGTCGGACTTGCTAGGCCGATCCTTAAACGGACGGTATGGACTCGACCAACCCCTAGGGGGTTATGGCCTCCATTTGGCCGACCCCCGAGGGGTCGAAAGTGGCAAGGTCGACCTGTGGGGGGTCAAAAGTAATGAGGCCGACTTCAGGGGGGTGGGCCTTGGCGTGGCCGACCCCCGGGGGGTCCGGAGCTGGCGTGGGCGACCTCCTAGGGGTCGGCAAGGACTTTGGCCGACCCCTAGGGGATCGGCAAGGGTGTTGGCCGACCCCCTGGGGGTCACTGCCTCCATTTAGCCGACCTTGGGGGGTCGACATTTGCTCCCTTGTTCTTCGTTCGGGTCCCAACCTCTTCCGAGTCTTTAGGGATATTTTTAATTTTATAACAAGTTACATCTACATACTTTATTCGCCTACGATTTATGAATATCATGAACTATATTTTATCTTTTATCAATCCGTACATACTATTTTTTTTAAAAAAAAACCATAGAGACTAAATTGTATATTTCTTAAAACTATAGGACTAAATGTTATAACCCAATGATTTCAACCTTAAAAAAAATTTCTAGCTTTTCAAGATTTTAGAATTTAATTATAAGAAATTGGTTTTATAATTAAGGAATTGTTAATTTATTTGTTTCAAACCTTAACCAAACACTTTTCATAACTAAACTAGTTTCCATATACACTATATCCAAATACCCATGGTTAGATATTTAAAAAAAAATAAAAATATACATATATATATATATATATATATTTTGTTTTTACCTAACTTTTAATAAAAAGAAAAAGGAAAAGCCTCAATTTCTCTCTCCCTTTTAGAAATTTGTGCCTAGTCTTTTCCCTCCCTCATCTTCACCAATTCATCGCCAAACACCCTTCTTGGCCAAATATTAACGTCGTCGTTCCTTCACCTGCGAGTTTCAAATGTTGTAAGCCATGCCAGCGAGGAGCACCGGTGTTTGTTGTATTCTATCGCGAGGGTTGGCTGCAACGTGCCACTACTGCAGCGCTCGTGAGCTGCGCGTCACAGTCGCAGTTCTAAGACAGCAGAATGGTGATAGTGCGACACTTGTTCTAACCCGGCGAGGAAGTCAGCCGAACAAACATAAAATGTTGGTGGCATAACTGGGTGCTACCTCTATCACGGGCCTCGTGAAAAGATTTTCGAAAAAGAGAGAAAGAGAGTTTTAGAAATGATTTTTTATCTTTTAAAGGGTCTATGAAAACACAATAAGAACCACATCAACTATATTATATTCATAATATAACTTGGAAGGAAGGAAGCTTCAAGAAGTCATATCCCCTATAGTAAATTTTGGCACATAATTGATGTGACACATTTGCATATGAAAATGACGAGGATTCACAACTAGAATAAAATGAAGCAAACTATCCTAACATGCAACAATGACAAATTAACATAAAAGCATGACAAAACTGAGTTGAACGGGCATGTGGCCATGTGCAACACGCACTAGATAAGCATGACTGTTACATTCTCCTCGACATAAATAGTTAATGACCATGTCAACCAATTCTGCCCGAACTCAACGATCGTATGAGCAACTTGTTATGCAGTCCCACCAGACCTTAGTGCCTACAAATTTTTTCCACGTGTTGAAGAACTCTTGTACAAGTTGACTTGTGTCCACTACTTATGCTTCTTCAACTAACACCTCAAATGAATTCTTCAAAGGAACTGACGAACATGAAGTTTCATGACTTTTATAGAGGCTCTTACCTTCTTGTCTTGAAACTTGTAGTTGTACGACTGTCTTTAACTTCATAGGAACTTCACTATTGACTTTCGAGTGACTGGAGTGTCTCTTCAGACTGACCCAACTGCTTTCATACCTTGTTGCATCACCTTGATACTTCACTTTGTTTACACCTCCACTGTCTAGTTGGGTTGTACTCATATCGACTCATTTTTACCAAGGATGAACTTTCTTGCGAGACATTTTATCTCGACATTCAACTAGGCCATTTTTATATCAAATAGTGAACAAATACCTTATGGTTCCTACATAAGGGACCACCTCCGTTTCCTCTTGCTCGACCTCGACTATTGCAGCTTGAGCCGCCTCAGCTTCAAGTCTCTTGTTTGTCTTGAGAAATATCTTGAAATCATTAACGATCTCTCGACTAGGATACTTGTGAACTTGATAAGGTACATTACATAAAAAGCACAATGTATAGTTCTGCTTCGTAAGGTGATACGAACTTTGCCAGGAGTTTTCACTTTTAGATAGGGAAGACCTACGATTCTCACTTTAACCACTCAGTCAAACTCCTTCTCAACTCGTAGGAGAGGTTGGCCGATAATCTCTACTGTCTTGGTACAAAGAAATTACATAATCTATTCGTTCTTGAGGCTTTTCCTCATTGATTCACTGATCGAATAAAATAGTCCCCCAACGACGCCATATGCTTCAGTCAAGCTTTGTACTTTTTACTCATAGAGCTTGGCAATTGCTAATGGCTTTAATCTTTTGACAAAGTTAAAGACTTTGTTTTTCTTTGTCATGTCTCGGATATCAAGCATCAACCCTGCAAATTATTTGACATTCTCTGATTGTTCCATTGTGCTTCAACATTCGTAACTAGTGTCTTACAAGAACTTTAACATTTTTCGGGAAAGAATTGTGAGTGCATTTCTTGTCTCAACAACTTCCAATAATCAATGGTACATCTTCCTTCTTAGGTGTCCATATAACGCGATATCCACCACAATTTGGCATCATCCGTTAGATACATTGTTGATGCGACTTTCATGCCTTTAGACACTGTATTTATGGATTTGAAGTGTTGTTCCATATCAAATATGAAGTTCTCCAAAGCTTTTGCATCTCGAACCCCACAAAAGGGCTTCAATTCAGGCACCTTGACCTTATTGGCTTGAATAATGCCTCTAGGTTAAACTTGATTTCCCACTACTCTCATGGTCAGATTAACTTGAGCATTTAAATAACCTATTTCTGTCCTCCCAACACCAATGACAGCTCTCATTTCCTCAGACATCATCTGAATGATTTCTTTTTGCGTGTTGTCAATAGTTTTGAGGAGCTTTTCAATGCGGGCAACAGAGCCCAACGAGCTTCCTCCACGCTCATAGCCACTAGATCGTGTGAGTTTATCTTGAAGGGTATATACCCTCATCATCAAATCTTGGATGGGCATCCTGTCTAGGTGGCCAGCTACCGCATCGATCATGTCAGCCTTGGCAGCAATCTCATTCAGGCGAGAATTCAAGGACTGCACACACTCAGGCATTACAACTAGATCAACCATCTATTCTTCTAAGATCAAAAGTCGATCTACATGGGACTTGTCCCACTTATGTATCACGAGTTCATTGTAACTATAGAAGAGCCAAACTTGGCTTTAATACCACTTATCACAGTCGCACTTTTGAGGCAACGGAATGACGCATGTGCGAAACTTTTTCTAATCCAGCGAATAAGTTAGCCAAACGAAAATGAAAAGTGACTTGCACAACTACTACAACCTTTATCGCGGGCCTCGTGAAAAGGTTTTCGAAAAAGAGAAAAAGAGAGTTTTAGGATTGCTTTTATCTTTGAAAGTGTATATGAAAACACAATAGGAACCACTACAACTATATTGCATTCTTCATATAACTTGGTAGAAATAAAGCTTCAAAAAGTCATACCCCCTATAGTACATTTTGGCACATAATTGATGTGACAACCTTAGATATGAAAATGGCAAGGAGTAAACAACTAGAATAAAATAAAGGAAACTATCTTAACATGCAACAATGACAAATAAACATGAAAGAATGACCAAATAGAGTTAAACGGGCATGAGCCATGTGCAATACGCATTAGAGAAGCATGATCGTTACACCGCTCAACCAGCCTTGCACACTCGCGTACGTTCCATCTTTTAGCAAGTTCTGCCCTCTACTGTTACTGAGTTGAGCCGCCACCTTGAGTTGGAGCCTCTATTGACTGGGTAAACTCAGCCAACTATTTACCGAGTTGGCTCAATTGAACAAATCATTTAGCTGGGTTTTCCCTTATATTTTAAGTTATGTAATCCTTGCCTTGTTGTGGGACACCCATTTGTATTGCTTGTAAAATTGATCTATAGCCATTAATTTTGGATCCATGTTCTATGAGATGACCTTGTAAAATTCTTTGGGCTTATATTCTTAAAACCTCATGAATGAGATTGATTCATTGAAACCATTATTGTGAGAAACTCTTTTGTTGAGGAGTTGGAATGGACTAAATCACCATTATTAAATCTTATTGAATCTTGGTTTTGGCATTGTTTTGGTTATGTGAGTTACATTGTAAAAAAGCTACCGTTATTGGACTTCAATCACACTATTTCTAAAGTTGACCAAAATGAGTAAAGTGTTGACCATTTGTGAGAAAGGTCATCTTAACCCTTGATACTCTGTATAATTGCCTTGGAGCTTTGAAATATTGGAAAGTGAGTCCCTTTGACTGAGTTTGACCGGTCAACCGAATGGATCGAGTCCCAAGACCCGAAAACCCGTTTTTCATGTTTGGTCCAATTTCTTCATTTCGACATCCTGAGTCTGTTTTTAATGGTCTTAGTCGCTAGTTCTAACTCGTTTATTCATTAGAACCATATTCAAGTATCGACCTTTGTGGTTTGTTGTATTTGAAGCTATAAAACTCATTTGTGGATTTTGGCTAGGTAAAGAACTGTTACCCCCTTCATTTAGCTTGTGGTTTAATAACATGTATGGTTGTTGATTTAGCTTGTTTGTGTAGGATCGAGAGGCAACACTAGAGGGGGTGAATAGAGTTGTCTACTATTTATTTTTTTTAATAAATAACCTACTTTTTTTTTTTACTTAATAATCAAAACTAGCAAGTTCTAAACTAACAAAAAATTGTATGCGAAATTGAAATAGCAAAAAGTAAAAGATTAGGGAAAGAAGTCACTGGAAGTTTTAAAGTGGTTCGGAAAATCCCTACTCCACCCCCCAAGACTCCTTCTTTGGGATTCTATTGATGATTCTCTTATCCGGTGAGAACCAAACCTACACGACCCTCTTTTTCCTAGGCTAAAGAGAAACCCAATCCTTTTTCAATGGTTCAAGAATTAAACCAATTCAATTTTCACAACCCAAGGTGTATCCCACACCTTATTACAAATCCCA
>JBBMEG010012642.1:934-30912 GCA_037832605.1 Cyclanthera cordifolia
CCCCCCCCCCCCCCCCCCCCCCCCCCCCCCCCCCCCCCCCCCCCCCCCCCCCCCCCCCCTCCACTCTACAAATAAGCAAAACTTGAGCCATGTTTTCCCTTTCTCCTTCAAACCCCCTCCTCCTCGATTTTCTCTCTCATCTGCGCCCCCTCCTCGCGATTTCTGCCTCTCCTATAGTTTTTCCCTCTTCTTCTTCTTCGATTTGAGTTCACGAACAGCCCCCGCCGAGATTCTCTCTCTTGCAACTGTTCTCTCTCTCTCCTTCGACTTCTGTCTCCGTCGTCTCTCCTTCTGTGTCAGCCGACTGCTCTTTCTCTCTCTCACGACTTTTCTCTCTCCACCGTCTCTCCCTCCGTCGACATTTGTGGTGATGCGAGTTGCAGCGAGTTTCATTGTTTCCTTATCTCGACCACATCACTTCTTTAGAATGTTACGTGCATTTGGGTGGCTTGATTGAAATGTGATGAGAGAAAGGTGTTAGGTTGTAGGGTTCGACAAAGAAGAGTTGTGGGGGGTTCGTTCATCGTGGGTGGCACTCGCTGTCTCCTCCAATATTGCTGGTGAAATTGGCAAGGGCTACCAAAGTTTGTTAGAAGGAGTTCGTTGGATTTTGTATTTGGGATTTAGCAAGTTGCTTCGTGGTTTGGTCTTGCTAGTAAGGTGTTTGACAAAATGCTTGAGAGAGCTTGGTGAGTTCTGTGTGGGCATCGAAGCGTTGGCCTGCTAGGTTTGATTGAAGGGTTGGTCGAGAGTCTGTGAAGGCTTTTTATGGAGTTGCTCGGTTGGATTCAATACTAGTAAGCTTTGGGTTAGCCTCTCGGCTAGTTTGTTCGCGTTGTGAAAGCTATTGTTGGTATACTTTTATCTTTTAAGTATGCGTAGGTGTTGTTTTAGGTTCTCTTCAATGCTTACTTGTTTTGTTGTTTAATTGTAGGTTCGGGGGCTTAGCTAGAACAATCATTATGGCTCAAGCCTCGTGCTAGTCAGTTCTTTTGAACCTAGAGTAAGGGACCCTAACCGTGTGTTGGTTACTTGTATTTACTTAGAAACATATGCTTGTTTGTAATGCTCATTCGTATGTGGAATCATATTCTTGCTTGGTTGGTTTGTTTATCATGTTGTTACAACCTTGTTGCTCATTATTTCTTTATGAACTTGAAAGCATATGGTCTGTGATCTGGTACGCTAGAATATGGATTATATGTCATTCGTTGCTCGTTATTTCATTATTAAATTGAAAGCATGTGGTCTGTGATCTGGTAGGCTAGATTATGGATTATATGTCATTCATTGCTCGTTATTTTCTTATTGAATTGAAAGCATGTGGTCTGTGATTTGGTAGGCTAGAATATGGATTATATGCCATCCGTTGCTCGTTATTTCGTATTGAATTGAAAGCATGTTGTCGTGATGATTTGTTCTTATGTACTAACCCTTAGACAAATAAGTATGTAGATTGCTTATGATACGTCTTTCTCCTATTATGTACATTTGCAATAGATTATAGGGTCGTTGCATGCATTGTGTGTTGAGGTGAGCGTCGAGTCACTTTCCTTGATAGTGTGAGCATGTCCGCCAGATGACCTCGACATGTCTCTGCTCCGCCATAGGGTGGTTCTAGTAGACCATAGGGTCTGCTGCTGCGTGACACGTCAGGGAACGACCTATCTGGGTGGCCAGACGCGGCAACGTTATCTGAAGAACAGAGGTAGTCAGATGTAAGAGATTGTGCTTGTGAAAGGATGGATTGCAACCATCCCTAGAGCGACGCGTGACCATCGGGCCTGACGATAGGGTTTTTTAGACGTGTTTTGTAGCTAGGAGCTTCTCGAGATACTATTGAGTTTACACCTAACTATAGCACAGTTGCGAGCACCGCAACATGTAAGAGTTGCAAACTGTCAAGCAGAAGTGTGATCCTGGCTTTAGCTAGTGTATCTGCTAACGCTTGGACAGGTACTTGCACCTACAGCTAGATGAGTTGCTGGCTGGCTTAGTTTAGTGAGGGAAATTGATTAGTTCTTGTTCGCCTTACTCGCGCCGGAGATACCTCGGGAGACGCCCGGTCGACTCCATAGCTTATACCCACGTATCAAAGTGCTCCCGCGACATGGTCGTGTAATGGCTTTTTTGGTCTTATGGCATTGGCTGGGGACCTAGTTGTCCTTATGGGTAGCATAGTTGAGTGATCTTGGATGCATAGGGTGTGATAGGGAAATCAGTCATTGGATGGAGATCCCTTATCGCATGAGTTGGAGCTAGAACTTGCTAGGCAGTGAGCAGCCGAAATTGCTAAGACATAAGTGAGCGGCGCGCTAGCAGATTGGATCGCTCTCGGCTCAGCGTCGTGCGTGGTATCTGACGTGTTCAGATTGATCCCACCGTGTCGAAGGGACCAAAGCCTGCCTGGGCGACTCAAGTGGATGACCCTTGCTTCTAGGCTCTCTATTGTACCCAGAGGGGTCGGGTGTTGACCTTGGAGTTTCCTGGCATTGGCTGGTGAGACTACTCGAGTATTTCCACGAGTTTTGGAATGCGTGGCACAGACACCCGAGAGTCGGGATGTTTTTCCCATTTGTTTGTGCATGTTATTCTTAGACTTTTGATTAACGTCTGTTTGTTCTATATGCTGCCTGCACCCCGTGCAGGGTTTCTTACTGAGTTCTCATAGACTCACCCATTCGTTTTATGTTGGCTATGGATTCAAAACCATAGTTGCATGTATGCACCAAGATGGATGACCGACAGCTGAAGATAGACCTAGTGGGGACATGTTAGTGGTCTCGTTTGGCGTCATCCTTTCTAGTTTAGTCTTATTGCATATCTATCTGCACGAACTGTTGTAATAACTTAGTTTGAACTGTTTTAGTTTTAAAATTGAGATCTCCAGATCTTCTTATCTGTTTGACTGTCTGGATAGGATACATGTTTTGATTTACACCTGCATGGTTGTTTTAAATGATTTTGAAATATCCAGGTTCTGATTTACAGGTTTTGCAGGTATGAGTTTCCCATATTTTAAGGGGAACTCTGCCGAAATTTTCTTTAAAATTTTCATGCATTAGTAACTTTTTTGCTATAACCTAACGGTTATGTACCGAGTTGTTACATTAACCAAGTCTAGGATCTACATTTTTCCTTTGTTTGTTTTTCTCTCAATTAATTATCTTTGAAGATTCTTCCATCTCCAAAGAATATTAAGATTTTTATATTATAAAAACTCTCTTTAATTTTCAAAGCATGCACTTGTTTTCTTCCAATATGCTAGAAGATGGCTAGAAGATTTCTTAGCTTTTGCCAAGACATTTTTGAACTACAAGTCAAGAAAATTCTCATAATCTTTTATTTTCCTTCTTTATATATCATTTGTTATATTTGTATGGTGTTAAACAAATATAAAATTTACTAGATCTTTTTTATTAGTTTCTTTCCTTTCATCTTAATTAATCTTTTAAATACTTCAAGTTGTTACTCGAATATATTTGAAAAATAGAGATTCTATAAGTTGAATAATTTCTATTCATATTTTTTACCTTATATTTGATGTAGTGTTTAGAATGATATTTGTTCTATCATTATCAAGTAATTGTGAGAATTTATTTTAAGATAAATTGTGTATTGAAATTCTTGCATTTTCTTTTCATTCTTTCATGTTATTTTATATGATATTGAAATCTGTATTTTCTTTTCATTATTGTATGTTATTTTATAATGATTGTTATTGTATTTCAATTGAAAACATTTCTATTGTTTTAAATAGATTCTATTAATATGCTAATGTTATTATTATTCTCTCAACCTTCCTCCTATTATTTATCTTTCTACTAAAATTCTAATCAATATAAAAAATCACTTCCTCACCCTCGATTAAAACTCATGTATTCACTAACTTCACAATAAAACTATTTACACTACATATTATAACTTATTCATCACCATTCAAAAAAAAAAAAAAAAAAAACTATCATTTTGGTTCATTCGTTATTCCCTCTCCAAATTATATACATTCATTAGTTTTATTTTTAGCTATTATATCATTATGCGTTTAAACTTTTATACCTTTTGATTTTCATTAAATATAATGGACAGAAAGTTTAAAATTATTGCAATATGACGATGAATATTATTAGTTCATCATATATATACAAACCATCACATAAGTAGCTAAGAATAGTATTAATTCATACATTTGTAAAAATAATAGCTTATCTTTTATTAAAATGTATTAAGCATGCAAGGCACATTCAAATATAAAAATAACACTATGAAAATAATAGCTTATCTTTTATTAAAATGTATTAAACGTGCAACGTACACCCAAATATTCTAGTTGATTCAAAATATTCTTAAAAATTACCTCCAAACAAAATTTTGACTATTATCATTACTTTTAAATATTTAAAATAAATTCTCATTCTAAATACTAATTCTAAATATTTTTAGAATCTGAGTACAAACATCCCTACAACATTAGTATAACATTGTTATTCGGATATTAATAATGTTACTTATGATGTAGTCAATAATATTAAAGTAAGGTTTATAAATTATATAAGTTGCTTTTTTCTACTACATACATCTACATATAAAGTACGGATATATCCTCCCCAAATATTCTCAGTATCGATTCTCTCAACTCCTCTCTCCAACAGCTTATCTTCCTATACCTCTCAATGTTCTCTCTCACATAAAGTTATGTTTTTTGATGGGATATTATTATAAAGCTTCATATGTACCCTAAGTAATTTTTCTCTTATGACATGGATTTCCAACATGGAATCCTGAGTAAAACAGAGATGGTTCGTAAGTGATTTTTCAACTAGAAATGGAGGGGGGAAACAACGAACAAAAAAAAAAAAAAAAAAAAAAAAGAAAGAAAGAAAGAAAGAAAAAAAAAAAAAGAAAAAAAAGGACGAACTATTTTGTATTTTTCATATGATAATTGTGCCATCACTTATATTACTCAAATTTAGTTTAATGAATCAATCACTAACACTTATCAAAATTTAGAGCGGAGATTGAACCAATTGAAAGTTTAAAGGTGAAATTGTTACTAACCCTATAGTTTATTTAGAATACAAATTGTTGTAAGCTAAAAATATCCCGAAAGACTCGGAAGAGAATGAGACCCGCACGAAGGACAAATAAGCCAATGCCGACTCCTCGGGGGTCTGCCAAATGGAGGCCTCGACCCCCCGAGGGTCAACCATGCCATTGCCGACCCTGCGGGGGTCGGCCAAATGGAGGCCACAACCCCCCGGGGGTCGGCCACGCCTTTGACGACCCCCCGAGGGTTGACCAAATGGAGGCCACAACCCCCCGGGGGTTGGCCGAGTCCATACCGGCCCCTTGAGGGTCGGCCAAGGAAGGCCTTGATCCCTCGGGGTCAGCCCTTGCAACCTCACCCTTTTCGGGTCTGACAACGAGTAGATCAATCCGAGTGGATTTGCCGTGGAGATCAGGACTCTCCGAAGAGTTGACGGAGTCCAAGTAACGTTTGGAGGCACTGCACCCCGTGGCGTCGCTCGTTACAACGAGTAGGTCAATCCGAGTGGATTGGCCGTGGAGGTCAGGACTCTCCGAAGAGTCGACCGAGTCCAAGTAACGTTTGGAGACGCTGCACCCCATGGCGTCGCTCGTTACAACGAGTAGGTCATCCAGTGGACGTGGAGGTTAGAACTCTCTGAAGAGTCGACCGAGTCCAAGTAATGTATGGAGGCGCTGTGCCCCGGCCCGTAGCGTCGCCTGTTACAACGAGTGGGTCGGCCCGATTGGGGTGATCGTGGAGGCAAGACTCTCCGAAAAGTCAACTGACTCCAGAATTAAGACCGTTACACCTCCAAAGGGTAACGACCAGGAGTTACGCCGGTATTCATACCCGGCTTAATGACGGACGTTTCTAACGGCCGACCATTATATCGCCATAAGTGAGCAGCAGCGGTTATGAAACCGACTGCTATAAAAGTCAAGTCATTTCTCCCTTTTAAGGGACGGATGCTAAGCTAAGTACTCTTACCCATTCTAAAGTTCACTAAATTATTCTCCCAAATTCCGTTTCTGACTTAGGCATCGGAAGCCCTATGGCTCACACCACACCGTTGTGTCATAATTTCATTTTTTTTGCAGGCCCTTTCGTCCTCAGTTAAAAAAATGTATTGTGGATATCGTTGACCATTTTTCGGGATCAATAGTTGGCGCCGTCTGTGGGGACGAGAGAGTATTCTACCTAAAAACGCTAAAAATCTAAACTATTTTCCTGCGAAAAATGTCAAACGTTGAGAACGACCACCACCACGATTTCAATGAAGAATCGGACGTCGAGCATGCTCCGAGAAAGATTGCCTCTAGAGGACATTACGTTGTTCATGTCGAAAACCACCTGGATTACGAGGGTGCGGTAGCTAGGCAGAAACCAAAGCGTGCAGATCCAAAGTTTACGGCTTTGGAGGAACAAGTGCAAGGGATGGCGGAGAGTTTAAGCCGCCTGGTAGAGTTGCTCCGGCAACCTCTTCGGCTCAGACAGCTGACGCTGGGAACCAACAGCGGCCACAGGAGGCGGCACATCGACAGCCGACCAAGAAAAAAGATGTGGCAGAAAAGTCAGCTCCATTGGTTCAGGACCTTGCCAAAGGGAAAGCCCCAGCTACGGAGGTACCGAAAAGGCACATTCCCGACACCAAAGACCGATCGAACGACTTCGATTAGGCAGTAGTGATCAGAGGAAAGAAAGTTCGATCGATCAGAGGATCGGGTCCAGGACTAGGAAGTCTCCCCGGACGTAGTCACAATCCACTAGCAAACAAAGGAGAGGCAAAAGGTCACCACCATCGCCGAAAGTCAGAACTGTCATCGGAGGAACAGCTAGAGGGGAACAATTGTTTGCAAAGAAGTGCTATCACACAACCCCCCAAGAGATAGAAGGGGTCACAGATGCGAAGTCTGTTGAAGATGAGCCAAGTCAAGGCGAGGCTGTCCAGAAGACAGCACTTGTTGAGGGTCAATCCTCAGGGATGGACCTCGGCCCCACCTCGAGATGGGTTGAGCGAGGCAGAGGAGAACCTGCTGAGAAAATGGAAACCGTACCCTTGCTAAGCGACATGCAAATTGTCAGCATTGGGATCGACCTAAGTCCGGAGCAAGGTACGAGACTTATAGAATTCCTATGAGGAAATGTGAATGTGTTTGCCTGGTCTGTCGACGACATGCCGGGAGTAGACCCAAATGTCATTGTCCATCAAATTAATGTTGATCAGGATCACAAAGCGGTACGCCAAAAGCGTAGGGCGTTCAATCATGAGCGCAATGAGGTTATTGCAGAACAATTAGATGACTTGCTAAAGATAAAGTTCATTCTGGAGGTACATTACCCCAAATGGTTGTCCAACGTTGTCTTGGTAAAAAAACCAAATGTAAAGTGGAGGACATGCATTGACTTCACCGATCTCAACAAGGCATGTCCTAAAGATAGCTTCCCCTTTCCTCCCATAGACCAACTAGTGGATGCGAGGGCGGGGAACGAGCTGTCGACTTTCATGGACGCATATTCTGGGTATAACAAAATTAGGATGCATCCCAACGATCAAGAGAAGACGTCCTTCATCACTAGTCGAGGCTTATATTGCTACAATATAATGCCTTTTGGCCTGAAGAATGCGGGCTCAACCTATCAGAGATTGGTCAACAAAATGTTTGCCTATCTGATTCGTAGGAGCATGGAGGTCTACGTGGACGACATGCTGGTAAAAAGTAAGTAGGTAGAAGGACATAAGCGTGATCTGATGGAGGCCTTCGACACCCTGCGACAATACATGATGAAACTTAATCCAAGCAAGTGCGCCTTTGGTGTCTGATTGGGAAAATTCCTCAGGTTTCTTGTACACCAGAGAGGAATTGAAGACACCAGAGAGGAATTGAAGCGAACCGAAAAAAATCTGGGCTGTAATGGAGTTAGAACCGCCTCAAACGTTGAAACAACTATAGAGTTTGAACGGGAAGGTAGCTGCCCTGAGCCTCTTCATAAGCCAAGCTACAGATAAATGCCTCAATTTCTTTAAAATTTTAAAGAATAAGGGAAAGTTCGAATGAACCCCAGAATGTGGGAAAACCCTGGATGAACTTAAGGCCTACTTGGGTGCTGCACCCGTCTTGTCCAAGCCTGTTCTAGGAGAGGACATTTTTCTCTACTTGGCCATGTCAGAGAGGGCGGTAAGCTGCATCTTGATACATGAAAGCGACGGGTGCCAACGACCGATGTACTATACCAGTTAGGCTATGGTGGATGCGGAAACCCATTATCCATAAGTTAAAAAACTAGCATTGGCACTGGTAACATTGGCTAGGCGGTTACGTCCTTATTTCCAAGCCCACAAGATAGTGGTGCTAACCATCTTCCCTTTACTCCAAGTCCTACAAAAACTTGACGCCGCTAGGAGGTTGATGAAGTGGATAGTAGAACTCAGTGAGTATGACATACATTACCAAGCCAGACCCTTTGTTAAAGGACAGGCGGTAGCCGACTCTGTCGTGAAATTCACCCCACCGCTGGAAAAATTGGAAGAAATCCGAGTCCTTGAGGATTCAAGGGTATAGACGCTTCATGTTGATAGGTCCTCAAACAACAAAGGTTGTGGAGCTGGTTTAGTGTTGCAGTCGCCTAAAGAGGACGACTTGAGTATGCTCTCAAGTTCAACTTTCAAGCATCCAACAACGAGGCGGAGTTTGAAGCCTTAATCGCTGAACTGCAAATTATAGCCATGGTGATAGGGGCAAAAAGGCTCGCCATCGTGAGCGACTCTCAGTTGATTGTTAGCCAAGCTTCGGGGGCGTACCAGACGCAGGAAAAGTGAATGATGACATACCTAGAAAAGGTCAAGCATTTGTTGTCCTTGTTTGAAGAGGTACAAATCCAACAAGTACCTAGGTCCCAAAATGCTAACGCTGATGCTTTGGCAAAGTTAGCAGCTGCCTACGAAACTGAGGTAGCTAGGACCGTGCCTATAAAAATCCTAGACAGGCCTAGCATCACCACGGAGCTGCTGCACGAGATTAGCGAGGCAACACCAATTTCGCCAGCATCATGGATGACCCCCATCTTTGAATACTTAGAGGAGGGGAAGTTGCCAGACGACAAGAAAGACGTCCGACGGCTTAAATTCAAAGCTTCTAAATACGTGGTGCAGGGGGTAAGCTGCATAGGAGGGGGTACTCTTTACCTTTCATTAGGTGCTTAGACCCTAGTGAGGCCACTTATGGAATGCAAGAAGTGCATAAAGGCGTCTGCGCGAATCATGAGGGGGCAAAGTCCCTAGCCCAGAAGTTAGTCAGGCAAGGTTATTTTTGGCCAACCATGGCTGAAGATTCCAAAAAATATACTCGAGCCTGCGACAAGTCAAAGGTTCGCTACCATCCAGAGGGAGCCGCCCGAGGTTCTAACTACCATGATGAGACCATAGCCGTTTGAACAATGGGGGTAGACCTTATAGGACCCCTACCAGTTGGGCGAGGCCAAGTCAAATTCGTAGTGGTAGCGGTGGATTACTTCACCAAGTGGGCTGAAGCCGAGGCTCTAGCGACTATCATCGAAAAGAAGGTGACGAAATTCATCTGGAGGTGCATAGTATGCCAGTTTGGGATACCCCGAGCCCTCGTCACTGACAATGGAAAGTAGTTCGACAACCAAGCTATCCGACATTTCTGCTCTAAGCTGGGGATTCAGCATAACTTTTCATCACCAGCTCACCCACAAGCCAGGTGGAGGCAGTAAACAATATCATCAAGAAAAATCTAAAGACCAAGCTCGAAAGCTTGAAAGGATCTTGGGCGGAAGAACTCCCACAAGTGATGTGGCGTACCGTACTACACCCAGGACATCGACAGGCGAAACCCCCTACTCGCTAGCCTTTGGAGCGGAAGCAGTAATTCCGGTCGAGATTAGACTTCCATCCCCGCGCATAGAGTATTCCGGCCAAATGGAGGCCACAACCCCCCGGGGGTTGGTCGAGTCCATACCGACCCCTCGGGGGTCGGCCAAGCAAGTCCGACTCCCCTAGGGGTCGGCCAAAGAAGGCATTGACCCTCGGGGTCGGCCCTTGCAGCTTCACCCTTTTCGGGTCCAACAATGAGTAGGTAAATCCGAGTAGATTAGCCGTGGAGGTAAGGACTCTCCGTAGAGTTGATTGAGTCCAAGTAACGTTTGGAAATACTGCACCCGATGACGCTGCCTGTTACAACGAGTAGGGCTATCCGAGTTGATCGGCGTGGAGGTCAAGACTCTTCGAAGTGTCGACCGAGTCCAAGTAACGTATGGAGGCGCTGTACTCCATAGCGTCGCCTGTTACAACGAGCGGGTCGACCCGATTAGGGCGATAGTGGAGGTCCGGGCTCTCTAAAGAATCGACCGAGTCAAGAATCAAGACGGTTACACCTCCAAAGGGTAATGACCAGGAGTTACGCCGGTATTCATACCTGGCTTCATGACAGACGTTTCTAACGGCCAGCCATTATATCGCCATAAGTGAGCTGCAGCGGTTATGAAACCGTCTGCTATAAAAGTCAAGTCATTTCTCCCTTTCAAGGGACGGATGCTAAGCTAAGTATTCTTAAGTCATTCTAAAGTCCACTAAATTATTCTCCTAAATTCCATTTCTGACTTAGGCATCGGAAGCCCTGTGGCTCACACCACACCGGTGTGTCCTAATTTGGTTTTTTTGCAGGCCGTTTCGTCCTTAGTTAAACAAATTTATTGTGGATATTCGTTGACCATTTTTTGGCATCAACACAAATCATACAGTTTAGAAGTGATTTGTGCAATTTTCTCAATCACCAAACTCGATTAGAGATTGTAAAGGCTAGACCCAACCCGACAAGGATCCCATCTAGGCCTTTACCCTATATGCATTAGTAAAAACTACCTTTATACTATGTGCATGCTCAATGAATACTTCATTAAATGAAAGCGTTAAATAGTTCAATAAATCCAATGAAAACATTGTACCTGATTCTTAAATCGTAAGTAAGAAAGATAATCAAACAAGTATACACATGTCTCTAATTAATCAAACAAGTATACACATGTCTCTAATCTAATAATCAATGCAAATGATTAAATAACAAAAATGAAAGAATGATACAACACCCTATAGTCCTTGTAGATCCGGATCAGTCGTCTTGATGAAGCCCATGCGTACCTGTGGAAGCATACAGAGGAAGGCTGAGTTGTTAACTTAGTAAGAATCTCTAACTTAGGATCAATATAAGCGTGAATAAGGCAAATGAACATGATTGTAATATGGCAAACAAGGAATCAATGAATGGTGATGCCAGGGCAACCTAGGATAGGGCTTCACCAACCCAATTTTGAGACGATACTTGAGGGTATCTTGGGCATCCCATGCAGTAAGATTAACCTACCAGGTCTACCTTTGAGGATACGACACACCTCGACATCGTTGGTTCAGGATTGCTAGCAAGGTGGTCTTGATTACACGGTATGTCTAGGCCTCGTTGATTTAGGATTGCCGGCCAGGTCTTACAATGAAAGATTAATCATGGGCTTTTATGGATTAATATAATGATAATAAGGATGAACGCAACATGTTTACAAACAGAATAACATGCACAACATATGTAACATGTTTTTTCTAACATGAACTCATAATACAATTCATCAAGTTATACTAGCCAACAATATAGTCAATCAATTAATTAAAGCACGTGCCAGTCATCGAAATATAATTAAGAACATCATAATTTAATAGCCAATTTACCTAAAACATGCTCGATAAATACCTACGAACCCCAAGTCAAGGATATGTTCCCTTACCTAGGCCAATTCCCGTTAAATTTTGCTTAGAAATGCTCGAACTGTAACTCATAGTGGTCTCCCCAACAAGGACTGGCCAAAGCAAGGTTAAAGAGTCAAAACTAGCATTTAAAACCATCAAAATCAGACTAAAAAGCATCAAAATTACCAAAAATTGAGTATCCAAAAATTTTCCGGCGAGGTGACAGCGGCGCGTGGCCGAAATAGTGGCGGTGGACGGCGATGCTTGAGTAGGAGTCACCGACTCGTAAATCAGACGTGCAGGAATAGCCAAAGAGTAGGCTCGGGCGATGCTGGCGCTCTCTAGGTGGCTGCAGCGAGATTCGGGAGGCACTGGCTAGGTTCGGGCGAAAAAGTAAGCTCAGGCAACAGAAACCTCAACTTCAATTTGTGTGGTACGAAAATTCATGAGCTCTATCGGCGGCACTGTGGAGGCACAGAGGAAAGCACATGGTGATTGGCTGCATGTTTCGGCGAGTTGAGGGGATACGAGGGCTTACGACGTGGCCGTCTCTAGTTTGTTGTCGTTAGCGGCTGCATGTACTTTCGCATGTGGTCGGCAGCTGTCACCATGCCCAATGATTGTGCAATGATGTTGTCGGTGCTGCTTTTCTCAGCCAATGATGGGCATTCAACAGCACAGAAGGAAATGGTGAATGGCTTATTCGTTCAACACCAGATGATTAGGGTTTTAAGACCTAAAAAGTGTCTTTTTGTCTATATTTATAAGTCCAAACAGCCCCTGAAAATGATCAAACTACCCTTAGGGATAAAATTGACATTTTAAGCTTATTTTAGTTAATTCCAAATTTACTCTCTTAGGATAAAACTCATTTAAGTCTATTTTAGCCAAAATTAAATTGAAATAAATTCTCGGGAGTCTTGGTAAGTTCAAATCTGACTTTTAATTGCAGGGGAAGAAAATTTGGGCTATTACAAAGATGATGTTTTGTTACTTTGCTTCCCAAGCAACAATATGTCTCCAAAGAGTACGTGATGTTTTGAAGTTGACTTCCGATCGTTTGAGTCAGCTATCTACGCTAGAATTATTTTTGATTAGTCTATTTTTCAATATTAAATTATGGTATTTTTTCATATTTAGTACCTATGATCTCTTGTTACCTCCCTCCTCTCTTGTAACCATCTACTTTAATTTATCCTTAATATTATTCTCTTAATGGTAGTGATAACTGATATTTTCTTAGTGAGATAATCACATTGAATCCTCCATATTTTCTTCTTCATTTTTTTGTCCCTTTACATACTTTTTCCATTATAAAAAACTACACTATTTGAGTTAGAAAGAGTGAAGGAGTATAAGAACCTAGAACTCTGCTGAATTGGTATTCGTTATAGTCTTGGCTTTCATCAGGGTTACCAAAATAATGGCGGGAAGTATGCTCAATTCATATTTTGCTTCCTCTACAGGATATTAGTTTTAATCACATTTAAATATATTTTGTAACATGTCTAGCAATCCAGTCAGAATCAGAAAAAACATATTGAAATCACAAATGGTGAGATCCTTTTAATTCATGGCCAAGAATTAAAGTACCATTGAGATAATGAAGGATAAGCACGGTCAAATTATGGAGGAACTGAGTGACTTTATTCACAGAGTAAGAAATTGCAAGTCGAGTGATTCTTACATATTGAAGCCCATCTACAATACTTCAATACTCACAAATTTTATATTAATTGAGAAACCTCCACAAGCACACAAGATATGAGTACTTACCATGGGAGTGGAAACACAATTAATATCAAACATGTTAGCTCTAAAAAGTAAATCAATCATGCATTTAGATTTAGACAATAAAAGCCTTCCCTTCTAAAAATGAGTTATTACAATAACTCGTTTGAATATGTTTGTTTGAAAAATGATTAATAAAAACTCATTTGTAAATTCTAATAACTCAGTAATAACGTGAAACAAAAATCTCTTAAAAGTTTTAACAACTTTAATGCCAAGGAAAAAAATTGAGGAAGCTAAGAGAAGATCAGGTAAGACATGTTTTAGTTTACAAACTAATGGAAGATTAGTGGATGAAGCTTTAATAAAGCCCGTACATTGTTCCATAAGCATTTCTTCACTTAAGAGGCTGTTTAAGAATACTGTTGTTTATATATAATTGACGCATTTCTCAGTTCTTAGCTAGAGCCAAAGTTAATAGGATACGAATGGTTGTTGACTTAACTACTTGGGTGAAGGTTTCGTTATAGTCAATATCGGTTGTTTGATAATATTCCTTGGCTATTAAACAAGATTGTACCTTGCTAGGGAATATTTTAGTGTCTTTTAACATTAAAGACTCATCCGACACCCCCACAACTTTCTTATTTTAAGGATAAGGAACTAAGTCCCAAGTACTATATCGTGAAGGAGGGCAATTTAGATCCTTGATGCTCGTCCACATGTTAATTTTTGATTAGTTTAGTACTATATTATGAGAAGGAAAAACAGAGAGAGACAGAGGGGATGCGAGAGAGGTTTTGGAAGCAGAGAAGATTTTTGTATTAACTCACTTACTTCATTATACAGTTTAACATTACTTAAATATAATGGAGATGAGTAGGTAAAAGAAATAAATACATTGATGTGCAATAACTTACTCATCGAAACTAAAGCCAAAAGTAGTAACCAATAGTAATAGTGCAGAAATGGTGGTTAGAAAGTACAACTAAGTGGTGACAGAATTATGGTGTTGTCACAGCCACCCTCAAAAGAGGCGTAGGACGGGACATAAGTTTGAGTTTTACACGGAGAGCCAAAAAGTGCTGTGGAGATAACGGTTTAGTCAGAAAATCAGCGAGCTGATCATGAGAGCAAATATGGAAAACCTCCATCGTTTTGGATAGAACTTGATCACGAATGAAATGGGCGCCAACTTTGATATGCTTGGTGCGAGTGGAACACCGAATGGGCCTAGGCGTTTGCAGAGACATTATCGCACCAAATGAGAGGAGTAGCCATAAGAGACACTTGCAACTCTTTGAGAAGTGACATGAGCCACATGATTTCACAAGCGACCATGGACAGGACGCGATATTCAGATTTGATGCTGGAGCGTGCCACAACTACCTGCTGCTTCGAAGACCATGTAATGAGCATGTTGCCAAGATAGACACAAGATCCGGTTAATGATTTGTGATCATCTAGACACGACGCTCAGTCTGCATCTGAGAATCCAATCAAATAGAGAGGATAAGCAGGTTGAATATGAAGGCCATACGTTTTGGTCCCCTGTAGATAACACAAGACTCATTTCAATGCATTCTAATGCGATGTACGGGGAGCTTGATTAAACTAACTCAGTTTGTTGATAGAGTAAGCAATGTCCAGCCTGGTGTGTTGCATATAGTGAAGAGAGCCTGAGATGCTGCGATAAAGTTGAGGATCAGCCAGAGGTTCTCCATCAGATTTAGACAGCAGCTTGCCTGAAATCATAGGTGTTGGGACAGGTTTGAGATGTTGCAACTGGTGTTTCATAAGAATGTCTTGAATATAAGTGTCTTGAGTAAGAAGCAAGCCATTTGCTGTGCGAGTTATCTGAATGCCAAGAAAGTAGTGTAAGAAGCCAAGATCTTTGAGTGAAAATGTGGATTTAAGTTGAGAAATAACATGTTGTAGTAAAGTGGGAGTTGAGGCAGTAATAAGCAGATCCTCCACATAGGCAAGAAGGTAGGTTGTTCTAGCTGAATGTTGAAGTATAAACAAAGAGCTATCGACTTTTAGATTGAACAAGATGGATCTTGGATAAGTAGAGATGAAATTCTTCATACCACGCATGAGGAGCTTGCTTTAAACCATAAAAAGCCTTATTTAGTTTTCAAATATAGGAGGAAAAATTCGGATGACTATACCCCTGTGGTTATGGAGTATACACATTGTCATGGAGAGTGATATGGAGGAAAGCATTAGAGACATCTAGTTGTTGAATTGACCACCCCTACGTAACAACGAAGGTCAAGATTAACCGGATAGTGGCCAACTTGACGACATGAGAGAATGTTTCACCATAATCAATGCCTGGTTTTTGTAGGAATCCACGAGCCACAAGTTGTGCCTTGTAACGATCAATGTTGCCATGAACATCATGCTTGATCTTGTAGATCCATTTGGTGCTCACCAATCGTTGGCCCCAAGAGGGAAGGACCAGCGTCCATGTTTGTTGTTGTTGCAAGGCTCGAAATTTGATATCCATTACATTTCTCCATTGACTTACTGTGGAGGCTTGTTTATAATGAACTCGCTCAACGAGGGACCAGTCAATGGTGATATGAACTTTGTCAATGAGGCCTCTAAAATATGGATTGGGTTTAGATATGCCAACTTTGGCATGTGTGGTCATGGGGTGGATGTTAGTGATGGTGAGGGGGTGGGTGGTAGGCAGCAAGGGGGATGAGAGGACATATTGGTTGGGTAAAGGAGTGTCAGTAGTAGAAGCACTGTTCGTCTGAAATCTATCAGTTGAAGAGGGGTTCGATCAAGGTGTTGTAGTAGTGCGGGGAGTTGTAGTCATCATTAGGATGTCCGAGTGATCACAGGGGGTGGTGGTAGCGGGGTGTTAAGCATGGAGGGATGCTATGGTAGTGGCATTTGAGTGCAACGATTGAGAAAATTGGGAGATGGTAGCAGGCTGATGGACCCAGGCTGGAAGGGGACTGTTGGACTTATTGACAGCAAGCAGAAACGTTCCTTGTAGGTAACATGTTAGTGTAAGGGAAATTTTATTCATCAAATTGTACATGTCTAGAGATAAAAAGTCTCCTAGAAGCACTAAGACATTTGTAGACCTTATAGTGATCATGATAGCCTATGAAAATGCATTTCTCAGTGTGAAAGTTGAGTTTATGCACTTCAAATTAAGATAACATGTAGATCCAAAAACTTTGAGAAAATCATAAACAAGAACTTTCTTGTGAAGAACTTGAAAGGGGGATTTGTTGTTCAAGACAAGTGTGGGCAAATTTCGGTTGATCAAATAGGTAGAGGTATGGAAAGCTTCCCACCAAAATTGGAGAGGCATATGAGCTTGGCCAAGTAAGGATAAACTTGTTTCGACTATATGCCTATGTTTTCTTTCAACTCTTCTATTTTGAGGGCTTGTATATGGACATGAAGTTTGAATGGCAATGCCTAGTTGTTGACATATATGGCTTAGTGACTTAAACTCTCCTTCTCCATCACAACGAATTGTTGTATCTTAGCAGATAACTGTCTTTCAACTAAACTTTGAAAGTCTTTAAATGTTGCTGCAGCCTCAGATTTAAACTTTAGTGGATAAATCCATGTGTATCTAGTATGGTCATCTAGGAAAGCTATATAATAGTTGTAACATTTATTAGACAAAATAGGTGCAGGTCCCCATAAGTCCATATGAATGAGAGATAACAATTTTGTTGCCTTAGATGTAGAGACAGAGAAATGTAGTTTATGAATCTTTCCAAACTTGCAAGCTTCACAAAATGATATATTTTCATTGCCTTTCACTGAATTCTTATAATGTCTTATAATTTGACTTAAAATTCTACTACAAGGGTGACCCAATCTTTGGGGCCAAGTCCCCTTTTTACAAACAACAAAAGTAAGAGGAAGAGGAGAATTTTCGGTCAAATTCTTCTAAGTGGTTGGAGTGGTGGCCATAGAGATGTTTCTGCCTCCTTCAAAAACAGCTTCTCCAGTGATCCTAGGAAGATTAACATCCCATAATAAAATCACTGCGCCAGTAATAGCTATACACTCAATTACTATGTGATTGTTTTGCATAGACAGGTCTCTGTTCTGGGATTAAGGAAGCACACTTTAGAGCCCAAGTCTTCAATCAACTGCACCACCCTTTGAGATTTTGATTCAAGTTTCTTCCATGGTAACAATTGTATTTTCAAATGTATGCGTCCATGTAAAGTAATATCTATAATAAATTTGAAATAACTAAATCTAAGAATAACTCATTATGTACAAATATTTAAACAATTTAAAATTAGAAATTTAACCTAAAATAAAAAACTTAAATATTACTTGAAATAAAAATTTGTTATGGATAAAAGGTTTTTTAATTAAAATTAATAATAGAAGCATTGTATGAATTAAAAAACAAACAAATATCATAGTATAGTATAATAAAAAAAAAACAGAGATTTTTTATCACAAGAGAAAAATACAGATTTTAACAATTAACACAAATTCAAACCATATATCTAAGCAATTTTAATAATGATATGTATATGTAAATGAAAAAAAAAATAATATACATTCTACTAAAAAAACATCATATACATTTCACTTTTATTTTTATCTAAAAACTTAATAAAATTATTAAATATCAAATCAAAATTAATAATGCACATCATGGACACAAAAAAGTATTGACAATAGTACAATGTTTATCAAGTAAGCTATAAGTCATGCATAATTAAAAATAATTTGTTATTTTAAATATTAAAAAATTAATGATTAAAAATAAGTAATTATTTTGAGTCAATGGAATTGCATTATTATGATAAATTAGTTTAAAAAAAATAATAGAACAAAAGAAAGCAATAATTTATGTGATATGAAACTTAAATGGAATTTGATTTTTGGGATATTTGAGAAATGGTAAATAAATAAAATAATAGGTAAAAAGTTGTGCAAAAAAAACCCTACAGTATTGTTAATGCCGTTGGGAACAAAATATTAGGAACTATAATCAACAAATAAAAAATTGACATGGGCATGATCTAAATTGCCGTTATTGTATAGCAAGTATTCGTCCTTAATTTTAAGGATATTTTAGGGGTAGTTTGTTTCGAGTATTTATAAAGGTATTATAAATGAGTTTTATAACAATTCTTTAAAAATCTCATCAAACTAGCTAGTACGACAATTTCTTCTTTCTAATCATTCAAAATAATTTATCATTTCTAATTACTCAAAATAATCACTCCACAATTTTACAAACAAACATCTCTTAAAGTTTTTCTTATAACGAGCATCATTGACAAATATTCATTGTTATAAAGATTTTTTTTTTAAATTAATAACCATGTATTTTTTATTATACGTTAAATCTCTAACTTTAAATTGATAAATTTTTATTTATAATTATTCATTTTCGATTAAAGTTAGTTTCAATTTAATTATAAATATCAATTTATATGGACTAAGATGTTGAAAAAGATACACAATAACTAACTAAGAAAAAATTTGAGTCAAAATAATATTTTAACCAAACAATAATCTAGCGTCAATGAGAAATTTGATAGGTAGATAATTGATTATTCAATTAATTAAATACTACATAATTGAATATGTTCAAATGATAAAACTTTAGCATTATTTATATAAATTAGATATTAAAGAAAGTAAAAAAATAATAATTACAAGAGAGAAAGTGAAAAAAAAAAAGAAATTATGTACATTTGAAACACCAATTATATTATAAAAAGATGTCCATATAAAAATATTAAATGAAAACTTCACATTTTCCACAATTCTAAAGACATCTATATCCAAACAAGCAATTAGTTACAACATTTTTGCCAAAATAAAGGTCTAAATGAGTTATTATGTGCAACCCTTGCTAAAACACTTCCAAACGAGTTATTGTCTGAAAATATTTTACAAAAATCACATCCAAACTAGCTATTGTCTGCAACTCATCTACAAAACTCACATCCAAACGAGTTATTACTTTTAATTCCTCTACAAAACAACTATATCCAAACGAGTTATTACTCTCAAAATTCTAATCACTTAAATAACCTTCATTCTAATCACTCAAGTAATTACTCATCCAAAAACTTTGAAGCTTTGGTTATGTCATTGTAAATGATAAACTATTATAAATTAGAGGATTATTATAAATAATGTGTTTATGTGCACTTATTTGATAAATGGATTTTGAAGTGTAGGTTAATGTTATAATAAATAGTATTTAAGGTTTAGATTAGGGCTTTTTAGAACTAGGTATTTAGAAAACAATTACAAATCTAGGAAAAAATAAAAATATTATCAAAAGTAATTTCTATTTTAATTTAAGAAATCTGTTTTAATGTTAAAAGACAATAATACTCTCTTACACTAATAACTACAGTATTCAAAATATAGAA
Organism: Cyclanthera cordifolia; assembly: GCA_037832605.1. Taxonomy (NCBI): domain Eukaryota; kingdom Viridiplantae; phylum Streptophyta; class Magnoliopsida; order Cucurbitales; family Cucurbitaceae; genus Cyclanthera; species Cyclanthera cordifolia. The sequence goes on from JBBMEG010012642.1 coordinate 20,850, forward strand.
CATTAGAGACTCATCTGCAACTCGAGTTTCACTAGATCAATACAACATTTGGAGACGCTATATTTATTTAAAACCAAACACTACTGCAAAAGAGGGAAAAAGGTGATGATCAATCAATTTTTTAAAAAAAAAACAGGGATATTTGGTGTCGGTCACCTTTGGTGTTGGTCATTTGGGGTCGGTCTGGACTTTTGGTGTCGGTCAAACCGACACCAAATATTCGTGTTTTTAAAAAAACCGACACCATTTCTCCCTTCAAAAAAATAGGTCCAAATACTTTTGGTGTCGGTCAGACCGACACCAAAGGTGACCGACACCAAATATCCGTGTTTTTAAAAAAAATCGACACCATTTCTTCTTTTTTAAAAATCAGTCCAAATAATATGAAGATGATATTATTTTCAAAAATACGCTCTAATTGTGTTTGGTAATACACTATTATTTGTAGAGTCATTAATACACTATTATTTAAAAAAATTATATTAAATATTATTTGAAGTTTATAGATGTGATTATTCAAAGTATATATAAATACAATATTTATTTACAAAATAAATAAATAAACATGTAAAATACAATATTTATTGTGATTGAAATAGTATGTATTATAATAAATATAGTATTTATTATGGTTTAATAGCACGTTATGAGATTCAATTGGTAGTGAAGCAATCTTCCTTCTCAATTTCTCACTAACGACAATGAACAAATTAGTGATACCACTTCAAAAATGCTTCCAATCCACCCGAATTTGGGTGTTTCAAGAATCTCTAATTTCAGTTCTTCTGGTGAAACAAAGAGTGATGAGGAGGATCTCGCCACTAGATTGACTCTTCGCGTGGCTCGCTCCACCATCGATGATGGCTTTGGCTTGAAAAATCTCCAGGGAAGGGTTTTGGTAGGATTTCCACAGTCACGAACACGAACCAAATCATTTAAATAGAGTGTAAGCGGTTGCAGTGAACACGAACCAAATCACCTTCTATTTCTTCACTTCATGTGATAAAGTGTGAGAAAGACATAAAACCTTCTAGTTTTTCATTCACAAATATAAATAGTACATAGAATATCAAATATTGAAAGATCTCCTAACAAATCATAGATATTATTTAACTAATATCCTAAATCTCTACTAATATTCAAATATCAAATATAACCAATCTAGAAAATATATATAGATATTTATTATTCCTAACACTCCCCTCAAGTTGGAGCATGTAAATACCAACTTGAAACCAAATTCATTGCACGTTGGAAATACAAATGGTATATATGATGTCGATCTAATTGTCAAACTGAATAACTGCAAATATGATGTTTTATTGCACTTCACGAATTGCGCGGAGTTCACAAATCATCAATTTTTCACCGATCTTGTCGTCGAACACAATACACAGCAAATACGATGCTTTATTGCACCACATGAAACACGCGGATTTCACGAATTCGTTAAAGTGTCTTTGATCGCGTCGGCGACTATAATATACTGCCAAAATAAGATGCTAATCATGCATTATACGAATCGCACAGATTTTACAAATCGTCAAATAACTCTTTAATGACAGGTTCATATTGTCAGGTTTTTACAATAACCAAATATGAGAAGCAAAACTTTGAATAAGGGAAACTTAGAGATCAAAGTTTTTTATTTTGAAGCCCTAATTTAGGGTGCCTCTAATACCATGATAAAGTGTAAGAAAGGCATAAAACCTTCTGATTTTCCATTAACTTTTCACAAATATATATAGTACATACAATATCAAATATTGAAAGATCTCCTAACAAATCATAGATATTATCTAACTAATATCCTAAATATCTACTAATATTCAAATATCAAATATAACCAATCTAGAAAATATATGTAGATATTTATTATTCCTAACCCTGGGCGAGAGTTAGTGTACGTCAAGCGTGGTGTGCCAGACTCATGAAATTCGTCGGTAGGTATGCGGTTGTGGTGTCGCCATTGTGATTCTTTGGTGGTGGATTCTTCGACAGCGGTGGTTTCTTTCGTGGTGGGAACGACGGGGAGTCGTCATCGGAGGAAGATAAGGAATATACTTTATTATATATATATATATGTTGATGTCGAAAAATGGTCAATGAATATTCACAGTATAATTTGTTTACCGAGGACGAGAAGCTTGCAAAAAAGAACAATTTTAGGACACGCCGCTGTAGTGTGAGCCACATGGCCTCTGATGCCTAAGTCACTAAGAGTTTATGGGAGTAATTTAGAGGTAGCTTTTAGAACTTATAACAACTTACAAGAGTACTCATCGTAGTTCAGCTTAGATTAGCTTGGTTTGAAATAGAGAATGACTTGACTTCTTATAGTAGTCGGTTTCGTAACCGTTGTGGCTCACTTATGGGCGGCTTCGGGAACCCTAGGGGGTCGGCATGGACTTGGCCGACCCCCTAGAGATTGTGACCTCTATTTGGCCAACCCTCGGGGCGTCAGCATGGACTTGGCCAGCCCCCCAGGGTTGTGGCCTCTATTTTGCCAACCTTCGGGGGGTCGATATTGGCTTGGCAACCCCTAGAGGGTTGGCATGGACTTGGCCGACCTCTTAGGGTTGTGGCCTCCATTTTTGGCTGACCTCCTAGGGGTCGGCATGGACTTGGCCAACTCGCTAAGGGTTGTGGCCTCAATTTGGCCGACCCTCAGAGGTCGGCATAGACTTGGCCGACCTCTTGGGGTTGTAACCTCCATTTGGCCGACCCATAGGGGGTCGACATGGTCTTGGCCGATCTCCAGGAGGGGTCCTAGCCTTGTTTGAGTATTTTGGGATATTTAGCCTATAACATTACCCCTACTCTTCATTTCCAAGCTCCCGGAGTCGTTGAATTTTGAAGAGTAGTTAGCCATTGCCTTTTCCGTTCCGCGATGTCGAAGAGTCATCTCTTTATTTTTTATGGAAGGATTACCCTAAAATTTTACTTAGGCCATATTCTTATAAGAATATCTTTTCCTAAATAATATCCAGAAAGTAATACTTTTTTTTAATATTATGGAAAATATTTGTTTTAAGAATAATCATATTAAAAAGGTCATATTCTTATTTCTAAGAATATTCAAAGAAAAAAATCAACTTCTCTTTTAAGGAATATATTTATCCTTAGAGATTTTTCCATAACTTATCTATTCAATTCCATAAAAGACACCCTTCCAAAACTCTACCCTCTTTTTTTAACCCTTTTGGCCGAAAATTACCTCTTACTGGGCTAGAATTTTCAATTTTTCCAAAGTGTGGGAGGAGACTCATTTCGCATTCTGGATTTTTGGAAAGCATTCGTCGTCACTCGTCTTTTTGGTACGCACCCTCCTTTTTTCGACTTTATGCTACTCAGTAGGTGTCTTTCGAAAGTTTTACCTCTTGCTTAGGCACATTTTCTATTTTTCACCCCCATGCATGTATGTCAGAATTTTGAGATTATTTAGGCTTTTTTTTACAAAGACTTGCCCATTTGAGCATTTTTTCGAAACTTTAGGCTACTTAAGCACTTTTTACAAAGACTTGTTCGTTTGAACACTTTTTTGAAACTTGGCTACTTAGGCACTTTTTACAAAGACTTGCCCGTTTGAACACTTTTTCGAGATTTTTAGGCTACTTAGGCTCCTTTTACAATGACTTCCATGTTTAAGCACTTTTTGAAACCTTTAGGCTATTTAGGCTCTCTTTACAAAGACTTGCCTGTTTTCAGCACTTTCCAAACTTTTAGGCTACTTAGGCTTATTTTATAAAGACCTGCCTTTATTTTTCTTTTAGCCATTTTTCTGAATTCTTAGGTTAATTGGGCTCTCTTTTTCAGAGACCTGTCCTTTTTTCTAACCACATTATTCGAAGATAATTCTTTTCCTTTGTTTACACCACCTCGGTGCTTTCTCCTATCTCAAGAGGACTCGGCGAAAAGCTTTGGCAGTAGGATCAAGATCTCAGTTGGTCGCATCCATTCAAACTCAAAAGGACTTAGATCATCTTAGGATCCAGTACCTTATCCCCTCTGAGATTACCCTTTGGCTTTCATTAGCCTCGAAGACATACACCCAACCTTCTCCAGGCGAGGTGGCACTTTATACCACCATGTTCGACAGAGGAGTTCAGTTGCCCCTTATACCTTCTCTTAGGGAGATCTTAAGTATTGCTGGGTTGGCTCCAGCATAGCTCGGTCCCAATGCTTGGAATGTCTTTTTTGGCATTCACAGCCTCTGGGTCTACACCGGCTTCGAGAGTCCCTTCAGTGCAAAAGACCTCTTTTCACTATACCGTTTATGACAGCACCTCGACGTTACGGTGGGATGTTACCTCACTCCTAGGAGTAAACTTTCTCCCTTGGTAGGATGCCCCAACTTTTAGAAGGGGTGGAAAGAACAATAGCTTTTCGTCGGAGGACCTTGGGCATCTTCGGGTGACGAAGCTTCAGTGCCAGTTCCCATCGCCTTCGAAACATATAATACATTTCTTTTCGCCTATGCACATTTACCTTTTGACATTGTCTTATGTTTTATGTGTTGTCTCTAGTGCATAGGAAGTTGAGCCTCCGCTCTCGGGTACTAAAGTTTTACGAGCTTTTTATGACATACCCCTAGGAGGTTACTCGCAGCGCACAATACTTAATTACTGACTTATTAGCACTTTTCAGCCTTCTTCCAAACTCGACAATGTCGCCTGACTCAGATTCAGACTCACCCATCCTGCAAGAGGGATTCGCTCCAAGTATACAACTCACTATTTTAAGATCACATTCTTTGAATATTGAGAATGTCGGCTAACACATTTTACTCGTGTCTAGTTACCATGGACTACGAGCCTTCACTGAGGTATATCTTTGATGTCATGATCCGCTAAACTTCTCGCCCCTTTATTAGGCCTCCCACCAACGACATGGTGAACCTTACCTCGAGAGGTTGCCCCCTTCCATGTGGTGAAGACGGAAACCTTCCTTTTCTCGAGGTCACAGAGGACTTAGACATCGAATTAGATATAGAGTTTGATGAACCCGGTCTTGCATTCAATCATGCCACTTCTCCAGCTCGAGCTAGCTTGCCTGCCTCAGACGCCTTTATGCGACCTTCCTCATAGATTCGGCTCTTACTTACTATCTAGTCGTATCGTTCTACTTTGAACCCATTGGAGGAGAAGACCTTAGCCTTTAATATATGGAGTGAAATGGAAACTTCTTCGACTCCCTTTCTCCTAAGAGACGCCTCCTAGGTTCTGAAGGAAGGGACTCGTTTGATGCACAAGGTATAACAACTCCATTTTTTATAGCCACATGTTTATCTAAGTGTGTGTAGGCCGACTTGTTACTTTTGTACTTGTAGGGCTTCATGCACTTTACCTCGGCTTCCCATCTTTCTGAGGATTTGTGTCACACCCGCTCTTCTTTATCCTCTAGCTCAAATAAGCTTAACTGGGAGCTGGCACTGGCTCGAGAAGCTCAGCGAGTTGTTGAGGCTGTCTTGGTCGACCTTCAGACTTCCGCCAAAGCTGCTCGAAGTCTTGCTACTCGTACATGCCAAGAGAACTTGTCCACAATCTCTTGCCTTCACCAAGAGTTGGCTTCTACTGAAGGGAAGCTGCCAAACACCTCTTACTTGGGTAAACTAGTGAAGAGCTCTCCTGCCGTCGTGATTTTGGAAAATACCGCTAGTCAGGCTGCCATTGGTTAGGCTCTAAATAGAATTTATGAAGTGGTTAGCTATGGCAACCTTCTTCCTCTTTTTCGATATCTTTGCTCTATTACCGCGGAGAAAGTCGCCAACCCTTCCTTGCCAGCCTTCGAATCCAGAATTCCATCAATCCAGACCAAGCTGCTTGCTACGACTCTTGCATTTTCCAAGGCGTGTCTAAGAGGAACCATGCCCTTCCAGCTAGGACAACTCCTACCCAAGTCAGACTCAACTTGCCAACTTTCAATAGGCGCAACTTTAGGGGCCTGGATAACTATCTTTTTATTATTTTCTCTTTCAGGAACTTTTTGCCTTGCTAACTTTATTTTTCCTTTAGGTTGTTACTCGAAAAATTTGAATTTTGAATGAATGATTGCTTTTGATTATTTCTCTAGCTTGCTCATCCCCAATTTAAGTTAATGACGACATTAATGTACTAAAATTAAGATAGTCATTGAAAGAAGGAGAAAATAACACTTTATTGCTTTTATTCATTAACAACTTGAATTACATTCTATTGAAAGTACATTTTCAAGTGTTTAGCGTTACAAGGATAGCTGATCTTATTCTCTTCCATGTCTTCGAGGTAGTAGGTGCATGGGCGTGCCACTTTGGCGACCTGGTATGGTTTTTCCCAATTTGGCTCTAGGACTCCACTATTGAGTTCTGTTGGTGTTTAGCATCTCTTTCCTCAACACCAAGTCACCGAGCTGGAAATGCTTTCCCTTTACTCGAGAGTTGTATTACTTGTCAATTCGGCTATTGTACCGTGCCACCCTTATGTGGGTTACGCCCCTTCTTTCTTCCAGGAGATCTAGGCTCATCTGTAGCTGTTGGTCATTTTGAGTTGGATCAAAAGACTCTACACACGGGGATGAGAATCTTATCTCGACTGGAATTACCGTTTCACCCCAAATGCTAGAGAATAGAGGGTTTCGCCTGTTGATGTTCTAGGTGTCGTGCGGTACTCGCACAACACTTGTGGGAGTTCTTCCGCCAAAGACCCCTTCAAGCTTTTGAGCTTGGTCTTTAGGTTCTTCTTGATGATCTTGTTTGCTGCCTCCACTTGTCTATTGGCTTGTGGGTGAGCTGGTGATGAGAAGTTGTGCTAAATCCCTAGCTCAGAGCATTGGTGGAAAACTTGGTTTTCAAGTTTCTTTCCATTATCAGTGATGTTCGAGGTATCCCAAATCGTCAGACTATACACCTCTAGATGAACTCAGTCACCTTCTTTTTGATGATAGTTGTTAGGGCCTCAACTTCCTCCCACTTGGTGAAGTAATCTACTGCTACCATCGCGAACATGACTTGGCCTCGCCCGACTCGTAAGGGTTCTACAAGGTTTGCCCCTATTGCGCAAATGGCCATGGTCCCATCATGTTGGTAAGGACCTCGGGCGGCTGTCTTTGGATGGTAGCGAATCTCTAGCACTTGTCGCATGCCCGAGTGTACTTCTTGTAGTCTTCGGTCATGGTTGGCCAAAAGTAACTCTGCGTTACTAACCTCTTGGTCATCACATCCACTAATTGGTCTATGCGAGTTAATGAGAAGCTGTCTTTAGGACATGCCTTGTTGAGATCAGTGAAGTAGATGCACATCCTCCATTTTTCATTTGGCTTTTTTTACCAAAACAACGTTGAACAACCATTCGGGGTAATGCACCTCTTGAATGAACCTTGTTTTTAGTAGTTCGTCTACTTGTTCGGCAATAACCTTATTACGTTCATGATTGAACGCTTTTTGCTTCTAGCGTACCGACTTATGGTCCCGATCGACATTAAGCCTATAGACCGTGATACCTAGGTCTACCCCCGACATCTCATCAGTGGACCAAGAAAACACGTCCACATTTTTTCGTAGGAATTCTACAAGACTCGCACGTTGCTCCAGACTTAGGCCGATCCCAATATTGACGGTTTGCGTGTTGCTTAGCAAAGGTACTGTTTCTAATTCTTCGGCAGGTTCTCCTCTGCCTCGCTCAGCTCCTATTGGGGTAGAGATCAGATCCATTTTCGAGGGATGACTTTCAGTAGGTGTTGCCTTTTGAATAGCCTCACCTTGCCTATGTTCCTCTTAGATAGATTTTACCTCTGTGACCTTTACCACTCCCGGTAAGGCTGTATGGTAGCACTCCCTCGAAGACACCTATTCTACTTGTACTTGCCCCCCCCATGAAAGTAGAAAACTTCATCACCTGGTGTCAGGTCGACGCGGCCGCCCTTAAACAATGTATCATGGGTCTTCCTAGTTTCGCATTATAGGCGGAGTTGTCGTTCAGCACCAGGAAATTTACAAAGTGGAGGACTGTGTTGTCCTCTTCGCCAAAGGTTACTTAACCTTCTAGGGTCAGAGTTCTCCCACCGAATCTGACTAAGGGTGTCGTATTCGGCTTGAGACTTTCTGTTCCCAGCTTCATGGCGTCGTAAGCTTTCAGTGATAGTACATCCGTCGAACTACCTCTGTCAATAAGGATACTCCTGACCCGGATGTTGGAGACTGTAAGGGACACCAAGGCGTTATTGTGTGGCTAGTGTAAGGTGGTTGTCTCAGCTGTAGTGAAGCCAAGTTGCTTGTCTGCTACTGCCATCACTAGCACTTCTTTACCCCTTAGCACGCCTCTGGCTTGTCTCACTTTCTCTTTCCAACTCTAGTTGGACTCCCCTCCAACCAGTCCTCCGACGATGGTTCTGATCTCTTGAGGCGGTGACGACCTTTTGCCTCTCATTTTCTTGCTAGGGGACTCGAACGTTTTTCCACCCTCTTCTACATACTTGTCCAATCATCCTCTTCGGATGAGGAACTCTATGGACTCCTTCAGATCGTAGCAGTTCGAGGTTGCATGGTCGTGATCCCTATGAAATAGGTAGTACTTGCCCTTATTTCTCTTATTGGATCCCGTCTTGATTCGGCTCGGCCATTTCACCTCATCTCTAATGGAACCACTGTTGGGGTCTGTTTCTCGCACCAGCTAAGTGGTGCCCCCTTTCAGTCGATCTTTTTTTTCTTCATGGAGCGTTGTTCTGCCCTCTGCTTTCGTGACTCTTTGTAGACAGACTCGCGACGACTTGTCGACTTCTTATGCTCCAGAATGGAGCATTTTCCTTCTGTGCCTCCTCGAGAGTTGACCAGCTCCACTACACTCCTGTACTTTTGCGCCCTAGTCAGCAGCTCAACATACGTGAGCGGAGCTTTCTTCCCTAATGACCATAAGAACTTCTCATCCTTAAGCTCGACCACGACTACTGCAAGAGTCGTACCATCAATGTATCTCTTGACTTGCAGCGCCACATTATTGAAGCGCGCTATGTACTCCCAAAGGGTCTCCTGGCTTCTTTGTCTCATGGTCAATAGATGGGTGACCGGCTTTTTCTGATCTCGCCTACCTAAGAATTGGGTGACAAAAGCTCTAGCTCGCTCTCTAAATGAGGCAAGAGATTCACACTTGAGCTACCTGAACCATCTCTTGGCCGATCCTAGGAGCGTGAATGAAAATGGTCGACATTTAATTACGTCTCGGACTCCATGGAGTTTCATCCATGCCCGATAGGAATCTAGGTGTTCCACCGGATTCGTAGATCCGTTATATGCCTTGGTTTTCGGGTACTTAAACTTTGTTGGGACGGACACCTCCATGATTTCATCGATGAAAAGAGGGTCGACCTGGTCGACTAAGCTGTCCAGGTCCAACATCTTGGTCATGCGCCTTTTTCATGTTCCTTAACTAATCTTCGAGAAGGCAAACCTGAGCTAACCAAAGTTGATCCTCGGCTGCGCCATGTCCCGCCTCTCTTCAGCGCTGGTTAAGTACATCCCTTAGATCAACTCCCAACTCTAATCCCGTCGACCGGGCACTTGGGGTCCTTGATGGATATTGGGTGGATGACCCTCGCGTGGTACTCTACAAGTGGCTACTCCTGACCGACTGCATTTTAAAAGATCCTTTAGCTATGGAACTAGTCCTCTAGTGAACCGAGTGCTCCCTTATCCGATCATTACCGCCCAGTCAAAGTCGTTCGACTCATCTTTGATGTCGGAAAGGAACCTCTCTATGAGCCTTCGTGGCTGAGGTTTTCCATTTAACAGGATCTCGAACCAAAGGCGCTGACTTCTCATCAACAACCTTTTTCTTGATGGGTCGTCGCCTCACCGTCTCCTACTGTGCTCGCTAGTTTCCACCGACAGCTGCTTGAGCTGGAAAAGGTTGTTGGAGTAGCTCACTTGTTAAGAACAAGAGGCCCAAATATTCTTTAAAAAGGCCCAACGATAATGATGTTAATTTAAAGTCTAAACCAAACCATAAGAAAATAACTGTTAGAATAAATTATAGGATTTTATTTAGGTTGTTAGGTTGGTTAAGATTGTATCTAGATATTATAGGATTATATT
>JBBMEG010012653.1:0-30911 GCA_037832605.1 Cyclanthera cordifolia
GTGGCGATCAAGGAGGGGCTGAAAAATACCTTGAATCTGTGCCCTTGGATTCCGCCTCTCTTGGTGGAATCGGATGCCTTGAGTGTGGTGCAAGTTTTGGTGGGAAGGTGGAAGACATCTCGGAGTTTAATAATATTATTATTGATATTAAATCCCTTTCTGCTTGATTTGGGGGTGTGTCCTTTAATTATTGTAATAGAACTTGTAACAGGGTAGCTGATATGTTAGCTAAAAGCCCTTATGCTTTGTCGGTTGTCTGGAACTTGTCTTTTTCCTCTGTGGAAGAAAGATCCTTCTTTTGGAGGGGGTTCTCCCCCCTTGGTGGCCTCTTGTGTAAGAGAGGATTGTAATTTTTGTCTTCTTGGCGGTTAATATATTTGTGTGCTTGTTCAAAAAAAAAAAAAAAAAAAAAAAAAAAAAAGGGGGAATTTAGAGATAATTATTACACACGTCATTTTTTATTTTTTTATTTTTATAAAAAAAGATCTAGAATTTGAAGAAGGTGGGCAAAGGTGGAGATGATTATATAAATAAAGGAAGAAAGCAATCATTTTGGTATGCATGCCCAATTGACTTCTCCAGGAAGCCCTAGGTTGATCAAGGACCTTACAAATCTTACTGCAGATCTCTATTTCTACTTCCTCCGAATTGCTCTTCAATTCTTCGTTTTCGAGATCTTCAATCTCCATGGATGAAGAGTACGACGTTATTGTTCTCGGAACCGGTCTCAAGGAGTGCATCCTTAGCGGTCTTCTCTCCGTCGATGGCCTCAAGGTCTTCTTTTTTGCCCTATCCATTTTCTTCCGCTGCTCCGTTAGATCGTTCTTATTCTTAACTTCTTTGTTTTGCTCTATGACTCAGCTGCTTCAGTTTTGAATGCTTCGATGAAATCTGTTTCTGATTATGATCGGTCTTACCCGTTCTTATAATTTCTTGCATTTGACTGGTTTTTACTTGCATCTTTGGATTCTTTTATTCCCCTGTCGTTTTCTCTTTTTTTATTAGAGAGATCTTTGTTTTCCGTGCTTGAGTTTATGTGCTCTCCAGATTAGTAATCGATTTTGCGATTCTTTTCTTTTTTGCATCAGCCGTGAATGTGATGCAAGTATATGTCCTTAGTTTTAATATTTTGTTGGTAATTTTGTTGGAGGTGTTTGTTTACAAGATTGTGGAGTGATTAGAAATGAGAGGTTGTTTTGAGTGATAAGAAATTTTAGTTTAGTAATAGCTTGTGTGGTTGGTGATTTTGGTAGAATTGTTGCAGTTAATATCTCGTTTGGGTGGTAGTTTTTGTAGAGGAGTTGGAGATAATAGCTCGTTTGGATGAAGTTATTAATGAGTGATTATTTTGAGGAATTAGAAATGAGTTGTTAGAAATAAATGAGTAGTTAGAAATGAGTGATTAGAAACAAGTGATTAAAAATGAATAATTAGAAATGAGTGGTTAAAAATGAGTGATTAAAAATAAATGATTATTTTGAGTGATTAGAAATGAGTGATTACATTAGCTCATTTGGATGTGATTGTTTAAAGAGTGGTTAGTAAATGCTTATTTGTTATCGCTCGGTAAAAACGCGAAACAAACATCCTCGTTGTGAATTAATGATTTACTAATGAACTGAGGAAATTGACCGGGACTTTTTGTGGGTATTACTCTATGCTATGGTACCAATTTAATAAGAACCAAACTAGATTGAAATATAAAATGAATAGAAAATACAAGATAACCAAGTTTTAATAGGACTTGGAACCTCCCATCTCTAGATAATCATCTCTATGAGCCATAATGAAATCCTTCTAAATATGGATACACTTCCCCCACACAACCTCTCTATTTATAACTAAAACCCTTAACAAACTTTCTAACTATTTTCTTATATGCCCCTCTAATATTCATGAACCTTTCTAAGGCCCAATCCTATCACATTGTAAGGGTGTAAGTTTGACGGTTTTCATATTTTTTGGCTGTTGAGCGGAGTTGTGTGATCTTTTTGGTGTAGTGACTGCAGAGGCTTGTATATATGCAGAGCTTTGTTCTCTTTTCGAATTGCTGAGAAGGTTTTGTAATTTCAGTTACACTAGTATGAGGTTGCCCTTTTTTCTGATTATTACAATGAAGTCCAAAGTAGTGCTTGCTACACAACTGTGTTGGTTTCTTTGATCTAACACTATCAGTTCACATGGAGCATGGTTGAATCCAAGGTTTTATTCCATTCTGATGTGATTTGCTCAGACGTTTCTTTTTTTTTCCCCATGTACTAGGTTCTGCACATGGATAGGAATGACTACTACGGAGGGGAATCTTCATCTCTTAATCTCATTCAGGTCTTCTTTGCTGACCAGTCCCCGCCATTTTAGTGAAATCCAGTTGATTCTTATACTATTTTTTCAATCAAATGATATATTTACTAGTTTAATTCGATTTTCAGCTTTGGAAGCGGTTCAAGGGAGAAGACAAGCCACCTGCCCATCTGGGTTCTAGTAGGGACTATAACGTGGACATGATTCCAAAGGTCTTTCTTCCTTCACCTTGACATAGGCTTGAAAGCTTTTTGCTAACTTTGTCAGATCAAACTATTTGTCAAGTGATATGCTTATTACTTCTATTCCCAAATGCTCCTAATTTCTCGCTGTTCACATTTTTCTCTTCGCAGTTCTCAATTTTACATAATTTTTTTTTTCTTTCTTTCGGCTAGTTTATGATGGCAAATGGAACTCTTGTTCGTGTCCTTATCCATACGGATGTTACCAAGTATTTGTCTTTTAAAGCCGTTGATGGTAGCTATGTGTTTAATAAAGGAAAGGTATTTACGAATTTCATTATTCTCATGTTTAAGCTTGCATAATGTGCTTATCTTTGAAACTCAACAAAAATATTAAGTTTTATAGAAAACATAATGATACTTAATGCCTTTATATAGATTCACAAAGTTCCAGCTTCAGATATGGAAGCACTTAAATCTCCACTCATGGGTTTATTTGAGAAGCGCCGTGCTCGCAAGTTCTTCATCTTTGTTCAAGATTATGATGAAAGTAATCCTAAGACGCACGATGGAATGGACTTGACAAGAGTGACAACAAAAGAATTGATTGCGTATGCCTCGATTTCTTTAAATAATACTTTTTTCATGTTTTTTATATGACTCTGAACTGAAGTAGTATTGTAAAGGAACATGCCACAGAAACTTGCACCATAAGAAGCTAGCCAAATGATATGGTTAAGTCCCTTATTATTATGTTTTATAAACTAATGTGCTCACGTTAAATGATATGGTTAACAGAAAATATGGGCTCGATGACAACACTATTGACTTCATTGGTCATGCATTGGCACTTCAAAGAGATGATCGCTATCTTGACCTGCCTGCAATAGATACAGTAAAGAGAATGAAGGTGACAACTGGCCCACTGAGGTGTTGCTAGTTTACTCTGTTCTTTGTGTTACGTTTTGTGCACTAACTATCTCTTTTTCTCTCCTTTCTAATTTGTGTGATAGCTGTATGCGGAGTCTCTGGCACGCTTTCAAGGAGGATCTCCATACATCTATCCTCTATATGGATTAGGGGAGCTTCCACAGGTATCTTTCCCTCTCTTTTTCTCTCTCTACCTACTCTAGAGAAGCAAATATTAGTGACTTGTTAGTTCTCTTTCATATTTCTGTCTTATGTATGTTTTACTTAATCTGTCTGTTCTCTCTTCCTGCAGGCATTTGCCCGCCTTAGTGCTGTCTACGGTGGTACATATATGTTAAATAAACCTGAATGCAAGGTAGAATTTAAATTTTACTATTTACTTTCATATTTGATCGCATTTCTTTCACTTCATATCACGTCTTATTATTTGGAGTTCTCTTAGGCTTAAAGAGAGATGAAGTTCTTTCATAAATGCTTTACCTAAGTGAAAGTGGTGTTGATTTTTGAATGTTAGGTTGAATTTGATGATGAAGGAAAAGTTATTGGTGTAACATCAGAAGGAGAAACTGCCAAGTGCAAAAAGGTTGTTTGCGATCCTTCCTATTTGCCTGGCAAGGTAAGGGCATTAATGTTCTTTTCTAATTATTCTGGCTCCTCCAGATTCATTTTATTTTAAGATTGGTTCTGCACATTCAAACCATATGTATCATTAGCCCATCTTTTTTCTCGTCTTAATAATTTATTATCGCTTTTCTGACTTGATCAATAAATGGAGCCTTGATGTATATGGCAACTTAATATATCATTGTATAATAGCTTTTTCCTCAAGGACAACTATGATTGTATCGCTGAATCATGCCATACATATATTTTTGAGTTATTATGAAGCTGAGTTAGATACTTATGTGTCTCTTGAAACAGGTCAGGAAGGTCGGTAAGGTTGCTAGGGCCATTGCCATCATGAGCCACCCTATTCCAAACACCAATGATTCACATTCAGTGCAGATTATTTTACCACAGAAGCAGTTGGGTCGCAGATCAGACATGTAAGTTCTTGTATAGTGTTATTGAAGAGCAATAGAGATGATAATACTCATAAGTCTTAGATGTTTTTGACAAAATTATAGAAAACTCCCCCATAGTTATTTCTCCACTTTTGGTTTTTTTATTAAATTAGTATTTACCTATGCTGCTTCTGGCTTCTATTGGCTATTTCTTATGTAACGAGTCAAAGAGAAGGTTTCAAGATTCATTCATTTTTCCATCGAGTTTCTTGTACGATAATCAGGTCCCTAGAGGATTTATGGATAATTAAAGAATACTTTTCAAGAACTAGAAATCTTGGTTGAACATCATATGTCAATTTGTTGATGAGGTATAACTTATTGCTACATATTGTAGTTTGTAATTTGTATTACTTCTTTTTATATGAAACATAAACTTTTGATTGATGTATGAAAAAGTACAAGAAAATCTTATTGAAACTGTTGCAACTTACAAAGTTGCAACAACTTATACCAATGAGAAAATAAGAAGATCATAGTTAGAAAGATAGAGGCGATGGCTCCAGTGTGGTGGACTCACAAAAAAGCTAACCAAGTATCCCTATATAGTGATTTTTCATTTCAAGAGATTTGTTGTGCAATTCATCAAGTCATCAAGTCATAACTTAATAGCATTTTGGTCATGTTTTTTGGGTCTTTCTACTTAAGTCGCCATATTCTTAAAAATTAGCCCTTACAGTTACTTTAGGTTGTCTTTTCCATAAACTATTTGGTATCAATTAGCAAGATATTGAGATTGGTGTCGTCTTTTCTTGAATGGAAATTAACTTCATAGCAACCTGGACTAATTTAAGATTTATTGAAAGTTCATGAGTCCAAATTTGTACATCTGTAATAAGTAGGAGCCAGAATGGAATGAGTTTCAAAGTCACTAACTTTCAATATTTTAACTATAAATAACTTGGTGAAATAAAAAATGAAAAAAAGAATCTTTTGATCATGTAGAGCTGTAGACATATCAGTGTCTTGATCATTTTGCTGTGACGTAGATGCTATATCTTTGTGAATCTGTGATGACTGATGATGGTCTTGGAATCTATTTTATTTTTCTTCCTATCATCTCTCATCTCTCAAAAAATATATATATATTTAAAAAATCTTGCTGGGGTGTTTGACAGGTATGTTTTCTGTTGCTCTTATTCTCACAATGTTGCTCCAAGAGGCAAATTTATTGCCTTTGTTACCACAGACGCTGAGACCGATAATCCCCAGACAGAACTAAAGCCAGGAATTGACCTTCTGGGGGCTGTTGATGAGTTAATGTTTGATACATATGATAGATACGGGCCAGTCAATGAACCAACGCTGGACAATTGCTTTGTATCCACGGTATGTTCACGTTGAAACTTTTTTCTCCTGCCTCTCTTCCCCTGTGCCGTGCGCGTGTGTATAATAAACCTATTCATTTCACTGCTCACTTCTAACAGAGTTACGATGCTACGACACATTTCGAGTCAACTGTTGTCGATGTGCTCAACATGTATACAATGATTACTGGAAAGGTGAGAATCATTTTCCCCTACTGTTATGTAACCTTTAAATTCAAACATTTTTATCATAGAGAAGGAACCTTATAATAATATACTAACGAACTTCTATAATTGTGAACAAGATTTAATCGCTATAATGATCTTTTTTTACAACCCATCTTTGGATGCATTATAATTATAAGTAAATTGAAATGAAATATAGTAGTGAACAATGTTAAAATTGGGATGGTGGTTTTTGTTTTCAGAATGTTGATCTGAGTGTGGATTTGAGTGCTGCTAGTGCTGCAGAAGAATGATGAGGAAGCTTAGATTGCATTGTAATACTTGCTTCTCTTTTTTCATTCGCTACTACCTATGAAAAAACTTTAGAGATGTGCTTGTATTTTGCCTTATGAAAAAGTGATTTGATTTGGGCTTTTTTTTTTATAGACTACAAGTTTATGTGTTGATGCACTCATTGATTACTTCAAAATTTTCATCTGCACTTCGCATTCTTTTCTAAATCTCCACTGTTCATAATCGTTTGACGTTTTAACCAGCTTCAAGTCTCTGCTTCAAAGTTCAAATTATAAAATAAAACCGAAAAAGTTGAAGTTGATCAGGGCTAAGCGTCTAATTGTTGTCCCACATTTTTGTATTTTTATGATTGTTTTTCTAATTTCATAGGACCTTTTATTGTTGACATGTTTGATATTATACGTTTACCTAGACATGACAAATATTAGTGGCTTAATTGGCTGTTGTAATAGCATTGGACTAAAGTACTTAAAAAATATATATTTATATAGCTCAAAACTGCTTGTGTTCCATGTTTAGAGGTTTACTTTCGTGAACTTTGAATTACTCTAACCTCTTTTGTCAGTTAATTTTTTGAGATTGTTGTCGATGATGATCTCTGTGATTGTTTTTAGCTCAAACCCCTTGGTAGTTGGTTCGTTTGGAGCATCCCTCTTCTATGGTCTGGTCGGTCTAAGGCATATTTTTTGGTATTCATATTGCTAGATTTGGACTACATAAATCAAAGAGTTGTTGTTCCAATGGTTGATTATGAAAGAATAGATATGTAATGTTGAATCTATTATAACTCGTTACGAAAATCAAGTGCTCTGTTGATACTTTATTCAAACTCAAGATCATGCATAACAAGGTTAAACATGATTGACATGTAGGATTCAAAATAAGGTGACAAGAAACATACAAATCGTACAATAAAAAATATTTGAAGCAATGATACAATAGAAATCTTCAACAATCTCCCAATCTCTTCTAAATCATGTACGTGGCTAAGTGAAGTGGTCAATACCAATAACAATCCATAAAAATAGTTTATGCACGTAACTAATTGCATGAGATAACTATCTATCCAGTATACTATCTATACAGTATATTTAGTTGTCAAAAATATATCCAATAAGAAATGTACATAAATATACCTTACAACATAGTCACTAATTTAGGATTAAAAAAAAAAAGTTTATGTAAATAGAATAGAGTATTTACATTGGATTTCATCAAGATCGGTCAACAAATTGAGTCTCGTTCTGAATATTAGATACACATTCCGAGTTATTCCATCTAACAAACCAGAATAGTTCAAACGGTTTGAACTTTAACCACCTTCTGAAATAATAAAATAATATTAATAATAATAGAATAATTCAAATTACCCCTCTAGTGAACTAACAAAACAAGGCCAGAAAAAGGAAACCATAGTGTTATATATAATTTGCCTAGTTTCGAAATATCACATCAGTGGAAGAATCAGAGCATTGTAATATATTCATTTATGAAATTGATCTGCTTATTATACACACGACTAAAAGCTAATTTCATCTGAAAATGAACCAACAAATAAACAAATTCAACAAATAAAAATCTAAATACACTTTGCATAAATAACACTAAATAAACTAAAGCAATGGACATTCCCCTATCTGTTTCAGTCATTAGCCAGAGATTTCAAGGGAAACTTGGAAGCCTAAAGCAGTAATCAAGAAAGAGTACCAACTCTTCCCAGATTCCTAAAGTGATTCTTTTTTCATCAGAGTAATTGCCAGTCGTCCTCATGTGCCCCCTCTTCGTTCGGCATGTGCACCTGCACACCATCAGTCCTGTCCTCTAACCTACTACCGTCATTCAATGCCTTGCCATGTCTCACTGAATTTGTAGAATGTGTTTCAGCAACTGTGAACAATGGAGCTCCATGAGACTCATCAGCCAACTTTGACGCCCGACAGCAGAAATCGACAAAATCATCTGGGCACCAGAAGAAAAAGGAGGGAGCAAAAAGGAAATAAGATTATGTTTTACAAATCAAAATGCTTCAATCAAGTTCCCATCCACAATTATGAAGCTAGAGTGGTGTGCTAACCTTTGTCCCGACAATAAAATCCAATTGCTAGAGAAGGATCTATGGATTCTAAGGGAATGTGACGGATGACACTACAGAAACCAATCATACATATATATAAGAAATAAAAGTAAAAGCCAAGAGAAATAAAAAAACAATAAACCATGAGCACTTGATGAGATGGAAAAACTCACTTGCAGTGATAAGAGGAAGTATCAGCCTCTAGATCGTCCTTATCAATATTAACTACCTAAAACGTAAGCATTATCAGACTGTCAATATCTATGACATTCTACAAATTGACATGACAAAGAAAATTGCGACAACAAACTTTCAGCATTAATGAAAAAAGTTACAAGGATATTCGATCAAAGCTAGTTACAAAAAATATTTTCATTATGTAATTAATGTGATGAGATTATAATCACAAAAACGGAAATACAATGACACCAAAATATAGCAAGGTAAGTAATAGAATCTATAAAAGCAACAAAGATAGAGATTTGTCCTTGAAGATATGGTTGTTTCTTTCCATCCATACACATTCAAGAATACGGCTTGTACGAGATTTTCCCAAATGATCTTTTTTATATTTCCTGAAGAGTGTCCAGCAAGCGATGAATCAAACATTCAGCAGAAGGAACAGAGTCGTGCTCTTGTTAGAAGAATTAAGCCGGCAGCACAATGGCATGAAAAGGAAGTTAATATGTGAAAATTTCATATGCATACTGCAATTCTCAAATAAAAAAACAAAGTTTATAACCCATACTTATGAGATGACATGTTTTTCCAGGATGTCATGGTTTGTAAGAAAGCTTATTAAGTATATCTTGAACCATATAATATATATGTATGTATGTATATGTCTGTATGTATGTATGTATATGTATGTATGTATGTATGTATATGTATGTATGTTATAATCTTTGAGGAATTGATAATTCTACAATTACAACTAAGATTTATTTATCTTAGAGGGAGGGAGACATTTGTTTAAATAATAATAGTCAATAAAAGCTCATTATTTTTCATCTATTAGCTGAGACCACATGTCTATGATG
This sequence comes from Cyclanthera cordifolia, assembly GCA_037832605.1. Lineage (NCBI taxonomy): Eukaryota > Viridiplantae > Streptophyta > Magnoliopsida > Cucurbitales > Cucurbitaceae > Cyclanthera > Cyclanthera cordifolia. The sequence goes on from JBBMEG010012653.1 coordinate 9,379, forward strand.
GAGGATCATAAATCCTGTTCGTTCTAAGGAGTATTATAAAAAAAAATTCAGACTTAAATTCAAGTTACATGAATGTATACTTGTTCAATACTCTAAGCATCTAGCAGGAGCATTTGAAACCTAAATATCGTTCGTTCATTATTTGTCTATTAGTATCACTAGAATAAGTAAGTTGTCAACTAGAGTAGAAAGAGCAATACACTCAAATCGCTGTCAACCGGAAATTGCCAGACGTTGAGATTAGCCACTCTGTTTCCAACTTCGGGGTGATTTCACAGGGTTTCTGTTTCAGCCTTCAGGAACTTTGAGACTTTTACCCAAATATGGATTTAGTTTCTGGTTACATGGGTGTACTTGGGCTTGTTTTTGGCAATGAGAATTCAGCATCCAATGAAGCAGGTAAGCAAAAAAGCTTGAAACAAACACCTCCTAGTCTCCGACCATGAAACCTGACCCACCTTTCTCCGACCACCTAGCCATCTCTCCGATCATCCTCCTCCGCCCACACAGAACAAAATTCTTCGACCATCCCTGGCCCACCCTTCTATGAGAACAGAAATCCCCGTTCACCCTTCACCATCCATTCTTTTCCTCTCTCCCATCTCCGTTCACTTCTTTTTTCTTTCCTCTTCCTTTGCTTCATACCCAATCGATTATGGCTGACAACCAATCATACTCCCACTGGAATTCCTCAACTAGATCGGTTCTCATTGATTGGAAAACCTTTTCAATTGGCTTTGACAAGAAAAAATCAAGAGGGAGTAAGGCCATAATTTCAGAAACTAGCCGATTATCTTCTTAATCCATCTCTCTCTCTTGGTCTGCCCTTCATCGGCTTTCCTCTTCCTTTGATTCTCTACATCGAGTCCCATATTCATACAAATTATTTAAGAAATACCAATCATCAGAAGGCTCCTAGATTAATAAACTGAATAACCAGTTTGATTACATTGTGGAATTCACACATCTGAGAACGAATAAATCAAAAACCTCTCTGCTCATCCCCACAGGTAACTTTAAGGCTGGTTGGTTCAACTTTTACTCACTAATCTCCAACTATCCGACCAAAGCTCATAAACCACAGTTCTCTGCAGACAAAAATCCTTCAAGGATGCGATTTTAGTCCCTAATCAACCCATACCTTGCAGTGAGGTTCCATCTTTCAAACTTGCTACTGACAACAATGTTAAGACCTTTTCGATCCCTGCCACAGTTGATCCACTGCCTACATTACAGCTGTCTCTGACTGTTATTCCTCTTGTCTCGCTTATAATCCAACGACATAAAAGTACACTCTTAGCCCTATATCAGCAAAACAGTATAGACTCTTGGCTCTAATTTTAACTAAATGTAGGTGCACACATGAGATAAATTAAACCTTGAAGACTTTTAAGTTAAAAAATATCTACGATGTAATTAAAAAAAAGAAAAAGAAGATCTTTGATGCAAAAACTTTAATCGAGGTGAATCCATGCCCATTTATTTTTTGATGTGTGATTTCGAAATCTCACGGGTAACTTTTTTATTTACGATAAGCTGACGTGTAAGCTTTTTATTCATGGTAAACTGACGTGTAAGTTTAAACGTGACGTGTGATTTTTTTATTCATCCACCTGTATTGTCTGGGAGATAGGCTTCTACTTTTTGAGCACTTGGATACATATTATCGAGGGATAATTCTCGCAAAACGAGAAATTGACTAAAAGGAAAATCACGGAAGAGAAAAGAATCAGGGAAGGGGATCCTCATGCATAACAAGTGTATTTCTATTATGAAATCAAGGTCGAAAACAGACAACAAGTTTTGTAGCTTTCTGTAAAATTAAAATTACAGGCTCTCTTTTGTTTCTGCTAAAATATGAGATGAAAAAAAGAAAATAAATAATGTAATTTATAATTTATAGAGAAATTATTTTCTTTTCTGCCAAATTCTATTACTTATACTGCAGGTCATCGATTGATCTCGTCAGGAAGAAAGAAAGTTTTGCATTATGGAGGTGTACCGTAAAATGCCTGGCGAAAATGATAAGGATTCACCTGCTAAATGTCGAGAGCGCCGACGCCGTAGAATATATTAGCGAAACAATCAGGGAGAACCTTGCCCAGCGTTGTGTCATTAATCCCTTCCAAGAAAACAACGCTCTATCAAACTCTTTGACCATGCTTTGGCATCATGCAAAGTCTCCTCTTAGCAATCTATTGATAATTTCACGGCTGATCGAAAGGAACTCTCCAATGGAGGTTGGATTGAAGTACTTAACTTGCCCCCCTTCTCTTTGGATCTTCTTTATTTTCAAGTACATTGGTGATCAGTTAGGAGGATTAATGCAAGATCATCACAAACTCTTTGCGGAATAAATCTATCAGTTGCGAGAATAAAATCAGAACAAACGAAGTTGGTTTTCTGTCGGATAATTTCGCCGGAGATCTCATGAGCATTCAGATCCAGGATGTAAGGTTTTAAAAGGCTAAAGGCGGCCTCGAGACTTTTTCTCTGGAAGATGCAAGACTTACGGCGGCATGAGGCGTAAGCCTCAATTTTAATTAAAAACATTAAAACATGGCCAGAATGTCACTCCGATCAAGCCTTTGATTTACGCAATCCAGTCTTTCTTGTTTTGTCCTCGCCAACTATTTTTAAGGCAATAGATCTGACGATTGCTGGTTTAATGAAACCAGATCGGATAGTTGCTCATTTTCCAGATCTCACAAATCGCTCTTTGATTGCAGTTCAAAACTAGTCAGTTGAGTTGAAGATGGATTAATTAAAAATCTCTTGTGGTGCCATCCCACCTTTTGATTTAATGGCTATCATTAGGCCGGATTTACAGGCCATATCCGTCCAGAATATCAACGATAATAAGTTTTATGAGCCCACTTCAACTGATGTTGCCATGGATTTGGACCTGCCCACGACCTCTTTGCCCGAGAATCATTTGTTCGTTAGTTCAACATTGTGGAATTTCCAAACCCCCCATCCTTAGCAATTTACCCTAATCAGAAACCAATTATAACCCGAGCCATTGAATCCAAAACCCTTATTCCACAGGGGACTTTTACCACGATTCTCCTACTCTCAACAATCCTTTGCTCTCCATTGTTTAATACAAACCTCCATCAAGGCAATATTCTATCCACTTCAAAGGCTAGTGAAAATAAACCTTTTGCTTCTGACACTGAGGCCTATCTATCGAGTCCTGCCTTTACCTCTTATGAAACCTTTGAACCTCAGCCTTTTGATTTGGCAATTTTTGGCAAACACCCTTTCGAGGACTTTGCACAACCCCTTGAAATTCTTCCACCACTTCCTCCAAATTTATCACCAGTAATTGGAGCACCATCTTCGCCTTCCATTCCTATAGCTCCCATACATCCATTATTTCCCGACCTGCCTGATAATTTTCTTTCCATTATTGGGAATTTGCCAATGGACTTGAAGGATCTTGCTAAAATCCTTGCTGAAAATGGTCTGTTTATCACTACAATTCAGCCTACTCAACAACTTATTAGAGAAAGAAAGCTTCCTCATTCAACTGGGGAAGAAAGCAAAGTTTAAAAGTGAGGTAAAGAATCTTAAATCATTGATTTGTTATGATAAATCGGCATCTTCACAGGTTTTGGTGGATTCGATTGTGGAGAAATGAAATTGCTTTCTTGGAACGTTTGTGGTTTAAATTCCTAGAGATCTTTGGTTAAAAACTTATTAATAATCAAAACCCTGATATTGTTTTACTACAGGAAACAAAACTTTGTTCTACTGACCAGAATAATGATTAAATCAATTTGGAGTTCCAATCATATTGGATGGAAAACCTTGGATGCTATTAACAAAGCTGGAGGCATTTTAATTCTTAGGAGTGAGTTGGATTGCACTATTATGGAAGTTATTACAGGGTCTTTTACTGTTCCTATCAATGTTTGCCTAGCTGGTGGGTATTCTTTTTGTGTTACTGCGGTATACGGTCCATCTGATAACTCGTTTTGTGATATCTTTTGGCAAGAGCTTTCTGATACTGCTGGCTTAGGTGGTGACAATTGGATTATTGGAGGTTACTTCAATGTCACTCATTGATCTTGGGAGAAGTCACATGATCATGTGGTCTCAAGGAATATGCTTGCCTTTGATCAGTGGATAAATTCTTTTGGTCTTTTTGAAGCTCCTTCAAGCATGTGTCCGAATAATTATTTATCAAGGCTTGACAAATTCCTTTTCACAACGTTTTAGTTTATCTACTTTGAGCAGATTAGAGCGGAGTACTTCAGATCACTTTCCTTAGGTCTTAAATTTTGGGAACGTTGTTTGGGGTCCCTTTACATTTCGATTTCAGAATAAATGGCTTTTTTCTCCTACTTTTCCTGAGATTGTGAGGTCTTGGTGGTCTTTTAATTCTCTTGTAGGAAGGTTAGGTCACACACTGATGATGAAATGTAAAGGGCTCAAAGTGATTATCAAAAATTAGAATCAAACTCAGATTCATAAGGATAGCAATATGCATTATTTGACTGCTCCGTTAAACTCTTTAGATTCTTTGGAGGATAGTGTTGGCTTAACTTTTACAGAGATTGAACAACGTCGTTTGCTCAGGGAAATTGAATGATTTGGAGTTGATTGAATGGGCTACCCTTTCATCCTTGTTAGACGATGTCTGCTTAGCAGAGTCGCACGATTTTTGGCTTTGGCCACTTGAACCTTCAATTCTTTTTTCCATTTGTTCCCTAACTACAAGTTTGAAGGGAGCTTCAGTTTCGTCGCAATAATATTTACTTAGTTAATTTGGAAGGATTCTTATCCGAAGATGATCAAGATTTTCTTATCGGAATTGAGTTTAAGGGCCGTCGATACTTTTGATCAATTGCAGCGACATATGCCATATATGACTTTACCCCTAATTGTTGTTTTATGTGTAACTCGTGTTCAGAATCTATGAGTCATTTTTTCATTCATTGTTCACTTGCCGTAACCTCAACAAAAATGCATTGTTAACTTGCTCGGAGGTTTTGGAAATATTTCTTGGGGGCTTTTGGATGGACCACAGTTCTCCCCTACGACATTTTTTATTTTTTATCTTCGGTTTTATTGGGATTATCGTTTAGTGGATAGAACTCTATTATTGGTTAGTAGAGGTTTGAGCACTTCTTTGGAATCTCTGGTTAGAAACATAAGAGTTCTACAACTTTGATCGTTTTTTAGAAATTATTCTTTCAACTGTTTATTTTTTGTGCAAAAACTAAAAAATGTTGACTGCTTACTGTTGAAGATACTCACCTTATGGCCAATTGGTCAATTATTCCACATTGAAAAGATGAGGATTCTTCAACACATATACAAGATAAGGTAGGCTACTCCTCTCAAAGCCAATTGGTTTTGAGATGGATGTCCACACTTTCAAATATGGTATCAAAGCTCCGGGTTATTAATCCCTAAAATTCTGAGGACCCCACCCAAGCGGGATTTCATGATCCCAAAGAGTTGGATCCGACCCAAACGAGTAAGCCAAAGTGGGTATTTCGGGCCACAAAATCGGATTGAATCCAAGGTGGCTTTCCCGAAAATGGGCCATCTTGAGGGGACATGTTGGAGATACTCAACTTGTAGTCATTTATCCCACATTGAAAAGGTAAGGATTCTTCAACTCATATATAAGATAAAGTGGGCTACTCCTCTCAAAGTCAATTGGTTTTGAGATGGATGCCCTCACTTTCTAATACTTACAATTTATCTTACTATATTTCCAATTGAAAAACATTTATGTAATTGGCTAGTAGCCCTAGAGGTTTTCCTCCATTCATTTATCAATAAATTGCTTCTTGTTTAAAAAAAAAAAATAGAATAATATAATATATCAAAACATGCAAAAGCAAAAAAAATTTAGATACTCTTCAAAAAGAAGATCCAAAGAAAAATAATGCACCTGTTGAACTTCATGTGGATCAAGGTACAAGGCATTTTCATCTTGAACGCCCACAATGTACGTTGAAGCACCAGGTTTCCCTCCCAAGATGCCAAGGCTTTGGGGAAAGGTAAATGTTGTTCGTAATAAAGGGATGTACCTACACATGTTGGCAAAATTATGTTGAGCGTAAATTTCTAAGCTCCAATTTCTAATAGTCAAACTATAAGACATAATATGTAGGTCTCCATGTTAGTCAAGCGAGGCTGCTATATTTTTTAGCAAACAAGCTAGGAAACACACAAACAAATATGTCTTATAACAATCAGTGAGAGAGCATGATTTAACTAGAGATGTTATGATGCAGAGCTAGAAATCAGAGCATCTACTAAATTGCATCCACGTTATATTTTATAAAGAGAAAATAGTTGGGGAATAACGAAAATAGAAGAGTCAAACCGCTAAGCAAGGATTTAAAAGGCTAAAGGCGGCCTCTAGACTTTTCCTCTAGAAGAGACGAGGCGTAAGCTTCGAGGCGGTACGAAGCTTAAGCCTCAATTTAAATTAAAAAAATTATAAAAATGCTAAATTAGTGTGAAGATATATGGTAAAACATAATACTTACGTAAATATACATAAACAACACACCACAAATAGGATTGAGTTTTTTCAGAATAAAAAACAATTTTATTGATGAATGAAACATAAGTAAATTCTCAAAGCACCTGTAATGAATACGACAAAGAACTCCAAAAAGGAGATGAGAGAGGAAAATAAGCCAACAAAAAATCAAATTAAATGGATGATTTTGAAATTATCATGAGCAAAAGAATCCATTACAGAAAATATGTCATGTAAATGGATAACTAAAGCAATGTTTGAAAATGAGATCATGAACAATGCTAAATAGTAATTATTCATATTATTATATGATTCAAACTATTATTTTTAACGTAGAAAAAATTAATATTATTCTTCTAGTTATTCTATGATGCATAGAGACTTTAAGCCTCACACCGTTTGTATGGAGGCGTAAGTCCTCTTGTGTGAGGCATAAGCCTCTTATGATCCAACAAAGGCAAAAGACTCGAGACTAAAAGTTAGGTCTCGCTTTGAAGCGCCTCAATAGCCTTTTAAAACATGGCCATTATGGTATGAATTTGACTCATTCTGGTTCTTAATCCAATGATAATGTTGTTTTTGGAGTGCTTTGGACAGTCATCCTCAAACTACACGTCTTTACACAAGGGAGGTAGTGGCTCTAACAATACTGATAGGCAGAATGAAGATCTCAACCAACAGATGATGAGATAGACAATTGATCTTTTATCAGAGCAGCAGAATTGTATCAAGCTCTAAATAAATTCATATTCAAAAGAAGAGCAATAGTGACTCGAACAATATTGATAGAAAGAATGAAGTTCTCAACCAACAGGCAAAGAAGATTAATAAATGAGCTCATCCCAGAGTAGCACAGAGGTATCGACATCTCAACCCCTACCCTTCCCGTTCAATGGCACAAGAAATTTGCTTGATCACATTCCCCATCACACTCAGCATATGTTTAAAAGAAACCAACAAACAAAAAGAAACAAAGAAGAAGAAAGACATGATTGGGAGAATATGAAATACCCTTCTATACATTCAAGGAAAGATCCTCTTGATAGCAACCATGGCCTCCTTTAAATACCGGCGAATGCCACTCTTTACCCATTCCCATCCCTATTCTATCTGATTCCAACATACAAAAAGTCTGATTTCATCCAACGTTTTGTCACAAGTGATGGGTGCTTTAAACACAAACAAGTAACAAGTGGAGGGTGTAAAAACTAACTACACCAAGGTGAATTGACCTCTTTCACATATTAGAATTTTCCCCATGTTTTTGGATTCCCAGCTGATTTTGGACTTAACGGTTCCCCAAAAGTTAGTATTTAACCATATCCAGTTTTCCAAGGGTGAAACAAACCTAGATACTGGAGGGTTCAATGTACTTAAAGAGCAAGGAACAAAATTGTCCCTAAATTCCGTGCACACCAAAAGATAATTCATGTACCCATAATTTTGTTTGGATCCATTATTAAACTGAATGCAAGCTCAAAACAGTTAACAAAAGCGATAGTTTACAAATGACCTCGTCTTCAAGCTTTCCCAAATGATTTTCATCTGGTTAAAGACACATTTCTTATAACCGTGGTACCAGAACTATATTTCCAATTCCCATTTAATCTTGGGTTTTAGTCTCCAATTATAGCCTTGTCCTAAGCAAAAAATCCTCCAAATTAATATATCTTCACACTTCATTTAAATCCAATTTTATAATAGACATAATAAAATCTTCCTCCACCTTTTTCCCTGCAAATCCTCCCACCATGGAAAAATGCCAGACTTGAAAGAGCTCAATACAGCACAATTTCCAAACCTATATGACCAAATTTTACAACTGACCAAAAACTTCGAATTTCCTACGAAGCTGCTAAAGCATGAAGATGCAAAACCAATGATTAAGGCAACCAAACCTCCAAAAGTTCTACATCTAAAATAAAAAGAGTCCTATATCATTTCTATTAAAATGAGTAGTTCAGTTCAAAGTACTAAAGAACAACAAGGCCAATTAACAACTATAACATACCTTGGATTGATTTTTTCAAGTCCAAGAACCAGAGGAACTAATAACAGAATGGGGGTCCAATCAAGTTGGCCTTTTGAAAACTCCAAACAATGTCTTGAAGCATCATCAATGCATAAAACTGGAGCACCTCCTCTCTCTCCATCTTCGTCTCCGGAAACAATGTAAATGGCCATTGGAAGTTGCTGGTTTTGTAGAGCTGGACTTTCCCTTTTTATGCGGACTAGAGTCTCCCATGACCTACACATGGCATATGGTCCCACCCATGATCCAGCTGCGAGGTCATAGGCCCTTCCTGCCTGAAGAAGATTATGGATTGAAAATGCTGACGTCTCCGAGTCACCAAAAAGGTGCAAAATTTCAACATATTCTTTATCCAATGGCTGCAAATTAAGGTCAAATAGATTTATTGCAATTCTTTTTGGAATGTCAAACAAATCTTCCAGTATCATCATTGTCAAGTGATACCTTCTGTGTAGTCTTTCTCCAAGATCTTCCTAATCTATTCAAAAGTAATGCCTGTAGGTTATGTTGAGATTAATAGAAGAAAACAACAGAATACCTTTTGAGAGAACCTCATAACCAAAGTAAACAAGGTCAGTACAAATAAATTAATAAAAATAAAAAACACCAGAACAAAGGTTGAGAACAACAATGGATGGTAAAGCATAGACTTACCAAAATACATAAAGTATTAATACCTGAGCAACAAGCATCTGGCTGCTTCTAAGCATGCAACCCCAATTAACATCACTGGTGTATTTTGAGTCTTGAATGACATTAAAACCTATACATGAAGAGACAAAAATATAAGTTAATGCCACTTGTATAGGAAAATAATGTAAGCTTATGTCAAAAGTAAAATTTGAAGAAAAAAAAAGAAAAGAAAAGAAGCATATTTCAAACCTTTACGATAGGTCATCAGTATTCTAGATGAGAAGTCTAGCTCATATCCTGCCACACCGTTGCTAGTAACTGTATCAACAGAACCCTGATCTTGGGAAATTTTATGGCACACGCCGAGAAGCCATATATCACCACCAGAGCTATAAACACCACTCCTGCGAGAACCCAGTATGCGCTCGTGAATTCTCCTCATTGAGCCACTAGTCATAACTTTTCTTACAGTTGTCCAGACATTGTGACGAGAATGAACTGCCTTCTTTTCACTGACAGAGGACTCTTTGTGATGTTCAAAGATTGAGAAAGCAGATGTGAAGAAGCCTGACCATAAGGAGGCTTTGGAGGATATTTGATTTTTAGACCCTAACTCGGGACAAACAGATTGCCGACTTCTATCTACAATATCAGTTGCACAATCAGAAGAGCATGTTGAATTCAGATCTTTCTCCCTTCCCATGTAAATCCTTCATTAACTGGCAAAAGAATGGGAATACTGAATACATTATTAGGAACTAAGTTGTATCAAGAAATTTTCACCAGTCAAAGTTAATATAAAATAAGAAAAAAAAGGGCGAGCCCTTGATTAGGAAAAAGGGCAAGTTTCAAATAAGGAAGAATGCAAAGCAAAGATCCTCAACAAAGCTTATGAAATGAAAATACACTACAAGAGCATAGAAGAAAACATGGGATGAGGAATGATGATATCATAACAATATGTGCATGCCTGTATCTATGCAACTTGTAAAAGTTGCAAGGCATAAAAAACTAAAAAATTCGTTCATAAGGTGTGTACCAAAAGTGACCAAAAAAACAAAGACAAATGCAGTTCGTAGTTCATTTTGTCCCTCTTCGAACATTCTACACAAATGAATGATCAATCATGTGTGACATTCAGCAAAATCGTGATTGATTCAAGCGTTTTTCGAGTTTGCAACAACGATTTCAAAATTTCAAAGTCGCGTGTAGTTGACGAAGTTAATTAATGACAAGTGATAACATGGATTAGACGAGTTGAATCCAAGATCAAACTGCAAAAGAAATCAAATCCATCCGAAATTGCAAAACAAAATAAAACAGTTAAAAAAGTAAAAGAATATCAGAGAGCGTGATGAAGAAAAACCCGAGTAGCCGAAACATGAGAGAAATCGATAGGAAAAGAACGGAAGAACAATTCGCCATGAAAAGAAGAACAATCAGATAAGAAAACACAAACCTACTCAAGGAGTTAAAATCAAGCATCCTCTATTCAGCGAGAAATCTCTGAGCAAACAAAGTTGAAATTGTGTATCAAATGAACTCAGAATTTCTCCAAATGTGAGAGTTCCAGCGCGAGCGATTAGAAATTGATATCGATTGCGTAGACGATGGCATCAAATGATAAAATAAGGATTTCATTATTGGAGCTGTTCTATTTATTTTTATATATCTATATATATATATATATTTTTTTTTTTTTTTTTTTTTTTTTTTTTTTTGGTAAGCTTCAACTTCGAATGAGTTGTCGCTCAGCTGACTTTGGGCTTCATCATTGGGCTCTATTCTTGGGCTCAACTTAACAATACATAATTAATGAGAATGGTCAATGGCTATATTTAGTCAGATATTCTCTATTTTAAAATTTAAACAGCTAACTAATTTGGTGGTTCCATTTTAACATTTGTTTTATTTTAATTTAAAAGTTCAGCTCTAGTTTTTTTTTTTTTTTTTTCATTTCATTCTTAACTTTTAAATATTCAATTCTAGTGTCTCGACAAAATAAATTAAATATGGTTTGAAATTTTTTTATTAACTTTTATTTAAAAATTATTATCTTTTTCTATAAATATTAAAAATACGTTAACACATTTTATTACTTATTAAAGTTATTAAAATGTTGAACCAATTTCAAAAAATTATAACTTCAAATTTATCATAGGATCAAAATTAAACTTAAAAAAAAACTCTAGGGACTAAATTAGAATAAACCTAAAAAATCATAATTAAAATTAGATTTTTGAAATTTTATATGTCAAAATAGAACAAATTTTAAAATTTATAAACTATAATTAGATTTTTGAAAATTTAGTGATCAAATTGAAAAAAAAAAAATCAAAATGTAGATTTAAATGGTATTTTCATCTTTTAAAATCTAATATTTCTATTTGCAAATTCAAAACCATATTTTGAATACATAAACTTTTTTCTTTTTATCTCCTTGCATTTTTATGCATAATCTTAAAGGGGTGTTTACAAATATGGATGTATTTGTATTTTTATGATGTTTATAAAATAGCCTTCGTAATAAGAATGTTTACTATTTGCCAAAACGAACATAGTTCACCTGATAATAGTGATACAATAGTATCTATTTGCAGTGATTCGAGTTTCAATAGTATTTTCTATGTAGAATTTGTCATCTACTTTCTCAAATTATACTAAAAAAAAAAAATTACTTCCTTGAACAAGGGAATAAGAACACATATAATAAAATGAGATTTATTGGCTTTAGATTACGTGAGTTCTAAGTTGTGTGTTAAAATGTTCTGCAGACTTTTTTACCATGTTAATGAAATGTTATTTTGAAAGAAAATAATAGAAATAATATAATATCCACAATTTATGTTTTATATACATTATATATATATATTTTTTTTTATTTTTTTTTTTGATAATTCTAAATACGACGTAATGTTTCTAAAATCCATAAACTTTCAAGATTCTAAGCAATTTTAGTATTAGAATCTTTTAAAATTATTATATTTCTATTTGCTTTTTTTTTTTTCTCTTATGGTGTTTTACAAAACCAAGTAGTCATTCGTTCAAATAGTCTTCCACAATTATAGTTACACAAAAAAACAAAAATTATTAGGAATAAAGTTAAAATATCCTTTTTCTTTTGAGTTATATAAACATGTGTAAAATATAAGCTGTTTTTTTAGCTTGTTTTTTTTCTTATAGTGAAAAACTCCATCCAATTGAGTTAATAGGGAGGAACCTCATTTGTGAGAGGATCATTCGAAAGAGATTTGTTGATGCAGAAAAATGGCTAATTAGAATCAAAGGTACAATTTGTTTACCGAGGACGGATTGACTTGCAAAAAAGAATAAAATTAGGCATATGGTGTGGTGTGAGCCACGACCTCCAATGCCTAAGTCAGTAAACAGATGTAGGAGAGTTTTTAGAGAGCTTCAGAGCTTTTAGAACGTGCTTACAGTTTGATTTGGTTTGGAGAGAAAGGAGAATCGTCTTGACTTTTATAACAGTCGGTAGTGTAACTGTTGCAGCTCACTAATGGCGATTTAATGGTTGACTGTTTGTAACGACTGCCATTTAAGTTGGCATTAACACCTGCGTAACCCCTGACCATTACACTTGATAGGTGTAACGGTCTTACCTCGAGGGTTACTTGGACTCGGCTAACCTCTACAGGTCCTCACCTCCATAGCCGACTTCTTAAGGGTGTAGGCCTTCTTAGTGTAACTACAGACAGTTACCCTTTATGAGTGCAACGACCTAGGATGTTACTTGGACTCGATCGACTCTTAAGAGAACCCTGACCTCCGCGGTTTTCCCCTTCTTTAGAGAGTGTTCACCTTCGGTCGTCCCCTCAAGGATCAAATTTTGACATGGTCCGGTCCCTATGGGCGTGGTTCCCATTACTGACTCCCCTAAGGGTGGTCATAATTTTTGGCGTGACTCTCGACCGTTATAGGCAGTATCCGGTTGTCACTTAGACTCGGCTGATTCTTAGGGGAACTCTAACCTCCAAAACTTTCCCTTAGAATGATGTTAGCATTTGACCGTCCACTCAGAGATCAGATTTTGACATGGTCCGGCCTAGAGGGGCCTGTTCCTATGGCTGACTCCCTTGGGAGTGGTCAGACTTTTCGGTTGTCACTTGGACTCGGCCGGCTCTAAGAGGAGTCTAACAAGTCCTGACAAGTCCAACCCGATGTTTTTTTCAAAAATATTATGACTTTATGGGTTATGAAGTTGTGAAGGTATGTTAGGGGTCTGGATGACAATAAGGATATTGAGCTTTTTGAATGAAACTTTAATTGCCTAATTCCTACGGTTCATAATCTTGGTCGAATGGAAGACTTTAAGCCGATTATCTTGCGCAAAACAATCTAATAAATTAGGCTAAAATGCTTGTGAATAGGTTAAAGTTGGTGTTTAATAAAGTATTTCCCACAGTTAAACAACCTTTATACCGAATAGGATCATGTCTAACAATGTTTTGATTGATTTTTAGTGCATCCCTAAGATCACATAAGTTATGTCACGATGTCTTAAAGTTTGTCATGGTAAAGCCTATGATCGAGTAAATTATCATCTATTCTTAATATGACAGAAAAAATGCATTTCAATGCTAATTGTATCCATAAGATCCATGCTCATATTTCTCAATTCATTTTATAACTTTTATTAATGGATTCTCTAATGAAGAGGTTTGCTGAAAGTTAATATGTGCTGAAAGACAAAGGGATCTCATATCCTCTTATCTTTTCTTAATATGTGCGAAGGGACAAGCGACGGTTCTTAACAAAGGGGACACATTTTAACTCTTTAACTAGTTAATGGCTAAAAATTAATCAATTTTATCCATTTATTTCTCATATATATATTTTATTTTGATGATAATAATCTTCTAGTTTTCAAGGTGGCAACTTTGTGGAAATTAAGAAGGCTTTAGACTTTTACGAGAAGGCTTCACACCAAATGATCAATCTAAACAGGTCAAGCTCTCGTAATTTTAGTTCTTAATCTATTCTATTTTGAATCTTAAATTTCAAATATTCAGTTTTAATCTTCAAACTAATAAATTTGAAATTAATAGCAACAAACATAAAATGCAGAGAAAAAAAAAAGTGAAATCTTTTAGAGAAATAATAACATAAAATTTTCAATAAAGACTTAATTGATTATTTTTATTAAATTCAATAAAGAAATTTAATTATGGTAGGAAATTCTAGTATATAACATATTCATTATGCGTGTTAGGTGTTTTTGTTTTGTTTGAGTACATGTATGTTCGTTGTTTGTTATGTATGCTAGGTGTTTTTTGATTTTGAGCGAAAGAATTAATGATAATTTGAGTGATAATTTGAGGTAGTTAACTACTTATTTTAGATTGGTATTAGTAGTGGTCGAGTAATTGATATTAGTAATAGTTGAGTGATATGATTAATGTAAAATTTGATTGAGTAGTTTAATAAAAAAAATTGATAAATAGTTAAGAATTGATTTTTTGAGAAGTGATATTTAACCACACTCTCTACCAAAAACAAAGACACTCGTCTCAAGAAGGTGTTTGAATAAATAACGGTGAGTTAATATTTTGAATAATTAGAAATAAAAATTATTTTAAATAATTTTTTTCGAAAAATTATGAGATGGTTTAAAAAACAATTATAAAAATTCATTTTTTAAAATAACCCTATAATAGAGCCAAACAAACACCCTAACATTGTAATTGCATACTTTGATAAATTTAAGAAGTTTCATTCGTTGTAAAAATAAAAATAAATAATAATAGTCTAACTTGTAAAAAGAGAATAAAGAAACCAATCGATCTCAAAAGAAAGTTAAAGTTTAAAAAATTTGGTCAAACGATACGGCTAAATTTTTTAAACCAAAAAAATAAAAAGCACTTGCAATTAAACATTTTTAATTAATCACATTTTCAACAAATTTGGGCGTTTTCCTAATACATGTTCTTAGTATTATCTAAATCAAAGAAGGAGAAAAAAAATAAAAATAAACATGAAATAAAGAAGCACATCAAAATTAGAAAATGCATACACAATCCCCATGAGCAAACAAGCAAAAACAAATTAATAACTTTATTATTATTAAAAAAATAAATTCTAAAACAAAGAACCATTTTCAATCTCTTCTTTATTTTACCATTAAAACAGAGATACAAAATTTTCATTAAAAAAAAAGAAAAAAAAGAGAGAATTGGGATTTACATAAGAACTAGATATAAGTATGAGAGATGGAGGAAGAAATATTCTTAGCATCGTTAGAAGGCATAAATGCCAAGACCATAAGCATTCCCAAAATCCCAATCGGAAGAAGCAGCAGCAGCATAAGTGGCGGCGGCGGAAGCGGCGGAAGAATCAACGGGAGGATCAATAGCGACGCCGTGAGGCAGAGGAGGACACCCAAATAGGTGGCGGCCGGAAGCAACCGGCGGGGCGTCGCCGGCGTTAAGTCGTGGCCGGGTGGGTAATACGGAATCTGGATCGGGTTGGAACCGGGTCGGGCGCGGTCGTCCATGAAATAATAATGATCCGGATTCATTCAGTTTTGCAAATCAAAATCCAAAGCAGAGAAACGATGTAATCCCAGATTCATCAAATTCCCAATCAGATTTGTGTAGAGATTAAGAGAAGGAATAGAAAAAGAGCAGAAATTATCGATCTGCGTTTGGTGAGGAGAATCGAGAAAAGGGGGAAGGGGAGAGGTGGGGGAATTTATGGGAAGAGAGAGAGAGAAAATATGGGTGAATGAATGAGTGCAAATTGGTATTTTGGAAATTATTTATTTATTTATATTAAGTTAAAATATGAATTTGGTTCTTAAACTTTCATTTTTGTTCTATTTTGATCTCAATATTCAAAACGTTCAATTTTAATAATTTCAAGTTTGCTCTATTTTAGTTTCTCAATTTTTAAAAGTCGAAGTCCTTAAACTTTAATAAAGATAAAATATTGGTCTGTAAAATAAATTTAAAAGTTGAAAGAACAAAATGAAACAAATTATTGAACTTTTAAAAATTTAGAGACCAAAATAAATTAAAAGATAAAAATTTAGGAATCAAAATGTTATTTTAATCTTTATTTAATGAAATACATTTTATTATTATTATATTATTTTTATATATATATATATAGCACAATTTGAACTTGACATAAAAAAAGAAAAAAAAAAAAGGTCATATGAGACTAATTTGTGTACATGTGTATGTAGGTAAAGTTACTGTATACATTAATTTGTAGAAAAATAATTTTGTTTATTTATATTATAAAAGAAGTTACTGAAATAAATGTTATTTATTTAAAGAAAAATGGATGGGTTCAGTGAATTGGAAAGATGAAGGGTCAAGTGGGGTTAAGGAAAGATGCAAGTTGAAGTTGGTGGTTTTTTTAAGAAAGAGAATGCACACTGTTTCTTCCAAGGTTCCTACCCCCTGCCCATATTTTCTTTTCCTTCTTATTATACTTTCAAACAATACAAATTCCCACCTTTTAACTCAAACTTCAATTCTTTTCCTTTATCCTCTAATTTATCTTTGAGATATTTATTTCTTTTTAGTTCTTACATTTGAGCTCAATTAATTTCAACTCTATATTTTAATATTCAACATTTTTATTCTATTTTTTAATATTCAACATTTTTATTATTCTAAACATGTTAGCTATGTCTATTTTTTTTGTCTATTAAGGGTGGAGTCTAGTTTAAATTTGGTCTTATATTTTAAAATTGATTTTCTTTTTTTTTTTGAAGTTACAACGTAGGAGGTGGGGACTCGAACTGCAGGTCGAGCATATGCTAGTACATCTCTAATGCCAGTTGAACTATGTGTCACTGTCGCTCTCTTCAACTCATGCGGCACCATGATCTCACGCTCGTCATGGCTAGCCTTAGAGGAGAACTCAAGCCTCAAACTCGGATCGCTCATACTTTGTGGCACGTCAGGACGTTAAGGGAGGTTCCCCAGACTTCGACTATGATTCTTCGAACACGCAGTGGAATTATATTGGTTATGCTTGTATGCTCGCACGCGCATCCATTCGACCCATGGGAATCCAACACAAGAGGGCAGATCGCGACTCCGATATATGTACCAACCTCTAACCCAAGGGCAAGGGCGCAATGTCGGTACACCCGTGTCGTCCGACACGGTCTTCGAATTTTCATTCTCGAAGAAAGCTGCTCGAGACACTCGTCTTGCAAACGCTCACCCACACCACGATACACACACGTGCCATGGAGTAGCTCACTTAGGCCACATGACCCAGAAGTAGTGGAGAGTTGACACTATGCCTCATAGTAGTACATTCTGGACAAATTTCAGTCTCCCACCAACTCATGTCTTTTTGGCGATGAATCATACGCTAGCATGGAGCGTCCTTCGAGTGTCTGATTGACACTAACTTGGCGAGATTACATCTTAGCTTCATACAGACTTAACTCCAGAGCTGCTCGTCAAAACTCCATCTCGAGCCTTAACATCGTTGGGATGGCTCGGGACCCCATCGTGCCCTCACTAAGCCTTGACACCGACACCTTTGACACCATCGTGACTTGGCTTTCTGATGCATCTAGCTTGTCAGGATGTGGGTCGTTAGAGCATATTCTATGACTCTGATACTGTATGCTCGCCTTGGCAATTAAATATTTTTATCCCTAATATTTAAATAATATTCACTTTTAGTCTTTGTCTACTTAAGTGACCGTGTGCTGGGTCCATATAAGTTTGATGACATGCCTTTGGCATGTCGAGCATTAGAGGGTAGGAGCATGTTATTAGTGTGATGGAAGCGTGTGATAACAAAATTTTATTCTATTTATTAATCTCATTAATTAATAATATGCATTACTTTAGGTGGTTGACTTGTTGTGTATTAACTATTCACATTAAGTAACACCTTAGAACTATTATGGAGCGGATCTTTATGTTGAATAAGATCGATCTATCTCTTTGGAACTTCTTGATTAGTCTCCTCCAAAACTTCCAAGCTATGACCTCAATGATACACTAAGTGATTCGTAGGAAGCCTTTAGAGAATAAGAGCTAAGAGTATTTTGTCATAGGTCTAACTATGAAGAGGTAAGACAAATCTCAACTTTAATTTAGAGAGGGTATTTTCGATTCGAGATGAGTTGAGAACCTATTTATAGTAGACAACAGACATTCAAACTTGAAAAAGAATAATATCTTTCAATATTTTATATCAAATGATACAGAAAAGTAACGATGAAATATTTAGCTTGTCTAACATTAAGTTTGAACTCTTCAATCTCACTTTCTTATAAAATAGTGTTCCAATAAATATGAGCTATCCTGTTACTCACTATGACAATTCCTAATGTGGAAGACATATTGACTGAACGTTGTTTGGGTTGGTCTCACCCATGTACATCAAATGATGCTTTCATAAAGCAACAATTTACAACCTACCCAAGATTAAGATCACATCGACAAACGATCATCCTAGTGAAGTATTTTATCAAAGTCTATACTGAAATTACTAGACCGATCATAATACTTATGGTCCAAGCTTATGCAAAACTTTTTTTTTTCATAGGTAACTCCACTAACATGTCTTCATATGAACAACCAAGATCAGGTCATCTGCAATTATTATAAAGTGGGTCGTACTAACAGTGTTACCAAGATTTTGATGTCATTTCTTAGTCCATATACTATAGATGTTTTAGTTAATTAACTTGGAACTAGATTCACTTGTATGTTTCACATACTTATATATCCAAGTGTTTATCTAAATGACTTTGGGTGTATCGCTAATTGATCTAATTAATGCGATAAGGTTGAATGACGTTTGTAAATTAAATGCGCAATTAATGAAAATAATAACTTTTACTAATATCTGAAATAATATATTAACGTTACACATTAAATGTTGTTATTTAATTACAAACTACTAGCACAGCCCCTAATACCACAAATATGGTAAATGAACTAGCCAATAGACGCGTTCTTGAAACTTCTACAATATCTGATGATCATTCGTTTTAAGAATGAGATCTCCGATCCAAAAGTTTAGGTCACAACCTCAATTGACTGGCCCAATATTGAATTCCCTCGTGTCGTTGATACTTGGGTTTTATTCGCTTCTTGGGTTTTATCTCACTCGATTATTTTTTACCAAATTCATACACAAGTTTATTATTGACATACATGAAAAAGAAGAAGAGAAGAAAACTTAATCGCATGTGTTATTATCATTTAATTAACCACCACCGATCTAAGATAGACAAAACTCCACCGGCCAACAACCTCTTGCTCCATTGCACACTTCCGAAAGTTCCACAGCCCAACTAATTTTAACAACCCTTGATTACAATCTTTAATAAAGTAAAAAATAGAAAGATATTACTAAAATCAAACATTGTAATAATCATAAAACTCAAGGTTGATTTTGTAATTATGTAAATCTTTTTTCTTTTGTCTTTTTTTTCATTGCTTCTAGTTCACGTCAACCCTTACCGCCTTCATTCCTTTCTTGTTTCTAGGTCAATTTTCATACGTAATTACCAACCCTCCATCTTATGTTCTGTTTCAAAACTAATCATTCGCTTTTTATGGGCTTATTTGTACGTAATTCTAAATTATTATTTTGTTTTATTATAAAATATTAATTTAAATAACACGAAACACCCTAATCTTTTCGGTTATTTATAGTATGAAATTATCAACGTATCAAAATTCTCAATTAGATCTTCTCTGAAAAAAGAAATGTAATTGGATGGATGTATTCAAATTTTAAATTAAAAAGAAGGGTAAAGTTGTTGACAAAATGTCCACGTAGTTTTAGATTATTGTCTTATTCACCTATACATGAATGTATCATCTTTATGTTATTTAACACATTTTAATTTTGCAGAGTCCAACTCACTAGCTACGTGCATTAACAACAAAGAGAAAAACCACTAAAACATGCCCTATAATATGTACAAAGACTATGAGGTCACAAGTTCATATCTCCAGACACTAATACAAATCGGAGTTTTAGTGTCAGTCATATGCCGACATCTTTTATTGATGTAGGACAAACGACGGTCATCAATACATGTGACATTAAAGACATTTAGTGTTGGTCAGACTGACACCACATATCTGTTGGGCTGATTTTTTAATATATGGTGTTGGTTTTTTTGAGTCGGTCAGACCGATTTTCAGAATCGATCATGTGACGTTGATGTTGAACTGGATTAACATCTATCAATAAAATTACTGCGTTACCGACCGATAATTAAGATTGTATATCATTACATTAAAAAATGGATATAATGTTTGTTAGAAAAATCAACGATCAGCAGTGAAAGGAAACAACATAAAAAGACATTGCAAATTGTTTTGGTGTTGAAACAGAACGATAATATGAATTATGAATGTTTCGTCAAGTCTAAGTCAACTGTTTATAATGATTTTATGTTATCAAATGCTTTATAAAAAGAAAAAGTTTAGAGCACGCCAACCTATTTTTACGCAGAACTTAATTCTGGTTTGAATTTTATTTTATTTTAATTTCAAAAATTTGATTCTCAAATCATGAAAAAACACAGGCCATGCTTTGACACTTTAACATTTTTCTTATAAAAATACTAATAGTAATCATAATATAATACAATAATTTTTGAAATAATGTATGTTAACACAAGTACCGAATGGGTCAGTGACGCACAATCGTTTCATTGTTTGATGTTATTACAGTTCAACACTTAACAGTAGTACGCCCTTCCCTCTATGTCGATCACTAGATTTGCTAATTATTTTGAAAGTGATTATATTTATAATTATTTTCTAGATTTGACTCCGGTAAGTTTCTCTTATATAATAAACAACCATTTACATCGAACTAAAATAGTTGAAAATACAATGATCAATATGGAAGAAAATTGAATTAAAATAATATTTTAACAAATAATAATCAAACATCTATAAAACAACCCGATAAGTAGATAATGATTATTTAGTTGATAAATATTATATAATTGAATATATTTGTAAATAAATTTTATTAATAAAAATTGAGAGATTATATTCAAATAAGTTACTCTTGCAACCACTCTTCACAAATCTTCCATTCAAACAAGCTTTGAATAGAATTGTTCTTAAAAAATCTACATCTAAATAACTACAACCACTTCTTAAAAATCTACCTCCCAACAAAACTTTCATAACAATCACTATTTTTAACTACTTAAAATAAATCTTGGTTCTAAACATTGTTCTAAATCAACAAACAAACACTCGATAGTGTAAGAGTTGAGAGATTATATCCATTTTTTTTTTAAAAATCAAACACAATTTTGTAAGGTATTCTACATAATTTAACCCGACATGAGTTTGCTCCCTCGGTTCGGGAAGATAA
>JBBMEG010012674.1:0-30903 GCA_037832605.1 Cyclanthera cordifolia
CCAAATGTCATGAATGGTTGGCATTTAATTTATTTTTGATTCTTGGTTTGAAATGGTCAAAGGGGAAAGTTTCTCTTTTTAGAAACATTGCCGACCTAAATAAAGTGGCAAAGATTTGAAGCATGATTATTGTAGGTTATAATAATCGAGATGAAAACTCGAACTTATAACTTCTTAATCATCACATCAACATCGATGATTTAATGTATTGTTGGTTAAATAGAAGATAACCAAAATTTATAAAAATTAAATAATTACTATCAATTCTTTCAAAAAAAACAAAAAATAATTATGACCAAACGGGTAGACTTAAAAGTTAATTAAAAACTACCCTGAATTAAAGTAGTAAAAAAAAAAAAAGAAAAACAAAGGTTAAAATATGATTTTTGCCTCTCCACTCGAGACTTTGTTTCCTCCTAAAATTTCGGAGCGTTACACTAGTTTTCATCACGACGTTAATCTCGTTGTTAGGACTTGATGAAGAGTACAATGAGATGATGGAGAATTACTTACAAATGCGAGCATATAAACTTTAATGTTTGAGTTTAACACAAATTCGATTTCGATGGTGAGTATTGAAATTATGGGGTATAATTGAAAAATTTTGAAATGAGATTTGAAATAGGTTGAGACAAATAAAAAGTTAAAAAGAAGATTGAAAAAAAAAATGATTGAGAGACTACAACTAGACATCGAAAATTTCAGGGACTAAAATTAAACAAATCTTATAATATAAGATTAAAATTAAACATTTAAAAGTCAATCGTCAAAATATAATCCAACAGTATTAACAAATTCTTTATTGACTGAATCATAGAAATTATGTATATAAGTTTGGTTTGTCATGTAGCTCTCTATATGAAGAGTATTGTTGTTAAGTATAAGGTATGGGTTTGTTTGGTGAGAGAGTAAAACACACAAGTCAAAGTTAGAAATGAAAAGAAAGTTGTGAGTAAATGACATCTGATATTATTCAACTAATTATTCCATGCTTTGATGGTCAGTTCGATCATTGAAGTACGCTGATGGGGAACTTCTTACGATCTAAACAATATTGATAAGTTGTGTTGAATGGAGTAGCTGAACCAGTTACTAACATAACACTAACGAAAATACAAAGAGACGTCATTTGAAGAATCTGAAAGCCATAAATTATCTTTTCCAAGCTATTGAGCGTTCCATTTTGGAAACCGTTCTCTACAAAGAAACGTTCTATCAAAACTGGGATTTCGTGAAGAAGAAATAACAAGGCTCTGCAAGAGTTAAGAGACATTAACTTCAAGCACTTCGTTTAGAGTTTGAAATACTACGAATGGAATTGGGAGAGCCGGTCACTGATTATTTTTCAAAAAGCAATGGTAATTGTCAATAAAATGCAGATCTACAATGAAAAAAAAAACAAATGTTAATTATAATTATCGAGAAAACTCTTCGAACGATGTCATGAAAATTTAATTTTGTAGTTTGTTACATTGAGGAAGCCAACGTTTCTATTGATGAGCTTCAAAATTCATTGTTAGCTCATGAATGAAAGCTCAATCCAACAGATACAGATGATCAAGCATTGAAGATCTTATCAGACAATTGTTCAACACATGAGGAGGACATGATAAAGGCAGAGGAAGAAACCAATACAAAAGGAAACAATGGTCGTTAAAATTATCAACACAACCAACACCATGACAATCAACTTCGAGGGAGAGAGAGCAATGGTCGAGGAAGCTATCTACACAACCAATACCAAGAGAATCGCCATAAATATATATTTTTTAAATGGTTGCTTTTGTTAGTAAAATAAAAATCATCCTAATGAAATAAAAAAACGAGACAAAGGTTAAAAAAGTAAATCAAATTTTAATTGAAATCGAACCAAAAGTTTTATTTTTTATTGAATATGGACCCAAGTGTTAAAAACGTGAATCCAAATCACTCCAGAGTGATTGGATTTGGAGGAGAGAAAATGGAGATGTAAACTTCATAATTATTTTTAATACATTACAACTCTCTTCAACTTCTCTCGACCATCAAATCTCAAATTAAATTTTATATTAAATTTGTTCAAAATAAATATCTTCTCTCCTTAAAAAAAAAAAAAAAAAAAAAAAAAAAAAAAAAAAAAAAAAAAAAAAAAAAACCATTTGAAAGCGTGTTAGCCGTCTTTTAACCGCAGCTACAAAACAGTTGTTCTCAGAAAGAACCCGCGAGAATTTTCAACGATTTGGCAATTTCCAGTCTTTCAATCGACCAACAGAGGAAGCTTCATTCCAATTCCTGTTTCTCATATTCTTTTCAATTCTTCATTACAAATGCAAGCCGTCATTTTTATTATTTTTATTTTTTTTTACAGTTTCAACCTCACAAAACCCTTTCAGTCAACGCTAATTTCTCATCTGGGTTCATCACCAGCCGCCCCCATTGAACCGAAAATCGGTTTCATTTCTTCCCAGAATCCCAATTTCTCATCTGGGTCTTCCCCGTTTTGATCGATTTCGTGTTGTTTTTGCTCAAATGAACCTTCGATTAGGGTTTGCTCTGTTGGTTTTGATCTCTGTTCTAGTAGGAGCTAATTCGAAGTGCCCTAGAACTTGCGATAAAGCTCTAGGTTCATACCTCGTATGGACTGGGAGCGATTTGACTCTAATCTCAAAACTGTTTAACTTGGATTCTCCTGATATTATCGTCAGCTACAACAGAGATAATGTTCGGAACAGAGACTCCATTATTAGCGGCGATAGGATCAACATTCCATTCTCCTGCGACTGTATTAGCGATTCGTTTCTGGGTCATTCGTTTCAGTACTCGATTCAATCTGGAGATACTTACATTCAAATTGCGACCACATTCTATGCGAATTTGACTACGGTGGACATGTTACAGAGATTCAATAGTTTTAATGTTCTTAATCTTCGTCCAAATTCGACTTTAAATGTTGTGGTGAACTGTTCCTGTGGTGATCCTGATGTTTCTAAGACTTATGGGCTGTTTATCACTTACCCACTTCGATCTGATGATAGTTGGGATGGTTTGGAAAGAGTTACAAATGTTAGCTCGAGCTTGCTACAGCAGTACAATCCGGGTGTGAATTTCACGCCTGGAAATTTGGTCTTTATTCCAGGCAGAGGTGAGTTTCTTCCTCTTGTTTTGGGGTTTTTTGTTGTTGATTTGATGTTATTGCTACAAGGTCTTTTGCTATGTTGAAACCATGTTATTGTTGGTTAAGAATGTCATGCGAGAATCGTAAACAGCAATCAAGAATATAAAAAAACACTAGACATAGAACATAGATTTCCGTGGTTCATTTAGGTCGTGTTTGCTACATTACTTTTAGTCGAAGAGGGAAACCGCTTAGGTGGGTCTCGAACTTCGGACCTTGAGGAGAGCACGCCTTCAAAGTCCTAGTATTTGACCACCGTGCCACTCCTTGAGAACTAGACTAGAATTTTAAGAGATCTTATATAGTGTTGTCCGCATAAAGCTCTAGTGTATCATTTGACACAAATTACATAAAAAGACCATTACAAAAATATAAAACGTAATTACTATATTTAGAGACCCTGTACTGATTATTCCATAGTTCACTATATTTCAACAAAGATCATGTTTGATAACTTGTTTACAATTTTTTTTTGTGTACAGATGAAAGTAGTAAGAGAGTTTATATTTGTAGAGAGTTTTAAGAGAGTTTAGATTGTACACCTCTCATATAATCCAATACATTATTTGACACAAATTAGGAAAAAATAACCCAATAAGAAAATATAAAACACGATTAACATATCTAGAGTCCCTTTAGAGAGTATTCGCACTGCAACATAGTTCTAAGATATTTCAACAAAGACCATGTTTGATTACTTGTTGACAACATTTTTTTTTACAGATCAAAGTGGCACCTATCCACCTCTGAATATAAGGTAGTTTCATTTTGTTTTGTGTTTCCTTTTGAGTTCTATATGTGCAGCGTTTCTGGTTTCTCAACATCTTTGTTTCTTCTTCTCTGCAGCACAGGTGCTGAGGCTTTCTTAAAATGATTATCTTAGAGATTGAAAGAAAGAAGCATATCTGAGTTATTAGAATTGGAATTTGTAGCTCCTTCAAGCTCATTGTACTCTGTTTGTATATGATCAGAACTTGCAGGTGGAGCCATTGCAGGCATAGTTATAGGTGTAGTACTTGGGGTGTTACTTGTAGCGGGTGTCGTTTACATCACCATTCGAAGGAGGAAGTCGAGAAGTTCTAAATTGCTGGGGTTCTCCCAAGATATATCTTCTCATGATGGACGCGGTACGCTTTTTAACTCTCGAGTGTTGTTTTTTATTGGCATGCTGTATTATGACCACCTTGGATAAATTTATAAAGTGATAGAATTGATGATTTATAACTAGTTATTGTTGTTGCACTTTTTAATTAGGTCTTATCCCTGGAGGTTCCTTAGATAAATCTAATGAATCAAATGGTCAAGGTGGTCGTGATATAGCTGCAGTTACAAATATTACTGTGGAAAAATCAGTGGAGTTCTCATTTGAAGAACTTGCGAAGGCTACTGATAACTTTAGCTTGGCTAACAAAATCGGTGAAGGTGGCTTCGGATCGGTTTACTATGCAGAACTCAGAGGAGAGGTTTGTTGCTTGATCCTTGTGCATCATAAATGGGTTATAGGCCGACTCATGAGTTTAAGTTTTGTAGTTTTATTTTTTGAAATACAAGTTAGTTTGTAGCTCAAACTCAAAAGATACCAATGCTTGAGGGTAGAAGTTTTTTGGTCAATTTTTTGCATCGGGGTCGTTAACATCTTCAATGCTCTATAGTTTTATTCTAAGAAGCATGGACACGACATGGACACGGAGGCACGACATTATTAAAAATGCAAGACACGGATACGTCGGGGGCACGTTATTTATTATTATTTTTATGATATACTATTAAAAGATCAAATTCAAAATATTTTAATTCTTTTTTCCTAACTATGAAAAATAGTTTTAATAAAATGAACATGAAAATTCAATTAGCGTTTGAATTTAAAACCAACATATAGTATATGAGTCCATTTAAATCGAAGAAAGAACAAAATCTCATCATTCTATAGATGCCTACATAACAAATTATTTTAGCCCAAGCCTCAACCATCTCAAAATAAGTTTTTACCTCATTTCCTTCGTCTTCATTCAATTTTCTCTCTTTTTTTCCTTATCTATTTTAATCCATCTACCTTCAATAGACGTCGTCACCAACTACATCCACCAACACTAGCCCGTTGTCATGTCATTGACAACTTAAAACAAATATATCTTAAATGGTGTGTCTCTGAATGTCCATAAAGTATTCATGAAGTGTCTGAAATTAAAAAATAATAATAACAATTGAGACATAGAATTTTGAGTTTCATACACGTGTTCGAAGAGTGTTTGGAAATATCAGCGTTGAACATGTGTCCGATATGGATCCTTTGTCAAAATCAAAGTGTATGTGCTTCTTGGGTTTTTATATAAATTCCTTGATTTATTGAACTTCTTATTACATCATGATTCTATCTTTTAAATATTTCTTTTCAAGCCCATGAAAAACTTCCTAACTTCACCAGTTTTTGCACAGAAAGCAGCAATAAAGAAGATGGATATGGAAGCTTCAAGGGAGTTCCTTGCTGAAATTAAGGTTCTAACACGCGTTCACCACTTGAACTTGGTACGCTACTATCTTCACATTTAACAATATCCAGGAATCGCCTCTTTACTTCTATACTTGAATGCTTTTATCAGAACTGCCATCCAAAGTTTATCAGAATGCATATCACAAATTTGAAAATTGTTGACTTATGGTTTGAGAATGTTAAAATTTAGTTACTTATGGTTTAAAAGTTTGAATTTAGCCCCTATAGTTTGGAGAAAGATAGTTCTTGTAATTTGATTAAACCTAAAAAATTGTCTCGGTCATTCGTAATCCTTGGCAAATAAGTTCATGAAAATTAGCCATTCATGTTGTTAGTTGATATAATAAAATTTACACTAACATATCAGCTTAAGCTTTTAGATTGATTGGTGATTTTGTTAAGCATGACATCAGAGCAGGAGGTCATGAGTTCGAACTTTGCCAAGCTTTCCTCTACATTTAAAATGATTTCCACTTGAAAGACATTGCTAAAATTTATAAGTTCACAAGTAGGGGAGTGTTAGTTGATATAATTAAATTTATCTTACATATCAGCTTAAGCTTTTAGATTGATTGGTGAGTTAACATAATTCAACACATGTCAATGATTCCCTCTTCCACATTTTCTTGTTTACACGATCATACTTAATCTTATGTTTCGTAAATTGATCGATAATGATCAAATGCAGGTGCGCTTAATAGGGTATTGTGTTGAGAATTCTCTATTCCTAGTCTATGAGTACATTGAGAATGGCAACTTAGGCCAACATTTACGTGGCACTGGTGAGATAATGTGAAAATGGAGAGAATACTTTCACTTTCAATGTGCTGGCTTTGGAGAATTCAATATATCTGCTCATGTTTTCAGGTCATAATCCATTGCCCTGGCCTTCTAGGGTTCAAATAGCCCTCGATTCAGCCCGAGGCCTTGAGTATATCCACGAGCACACTGTTCCTGTTTATATTCATCGTGATATTAAATCAGCCAACATATTGATTGACAAGAACTTTCATGGAAAGGTAGTTATCGAATGATTTGCAATGTCGAACTGTTTAAACAACCCGTGTTTGTGTCATTCACTCCGACATATTCTATGCAGGTTGCAGATTTTGGATTAACCAAGTTGACTGAAGTTGGAAATTCGTCGCTTCCTACGCGTCTCGTGGGCACATTTGGATATATGCCACCTGAGTAATATATATCATTTTCATGCCTCAGTTTTTTGTTTGTGTATCATATTTGAATGATCATTGGCTGGATGTTTAGTGTCAGCTGTCAGCTGGCTCTATCAGCTTTTGTATACTGACCGATTCCGGCTAGTACTGCGTCTTACAATGTTTGATCGATTTCTACTGCATTTTCAGATATGCACAATACGGTGACGTTTCTCCGAAAATCGACGTATATGCTTTCGGCGTCGTTCTTTATGAGCTTATTTCAGCCAAGGAAGCTGTGGTCAAGACAAATAGAGCAAGTGCAATTAATGAATCGAAAGGCCTCGTTGCTTTGGTCAATACTTAACCAATTTTTTACTTTCAATTACTTTTGTTTCATCCCTTAATTCGCATAACTTACAGTAATCCTGCATCTTTGCAGTTTGAAGGTGTACTGAATCAACCCGACGCAAAAGAGAACCTTCATAAACTTGTGGATCCAAGACTCGAAGAGAACTACCCTCTCGATTCAGTTTTCAAGGTAAATGTGACTTTGCCTTTCTGTCCTTGCTTTGCTTTGCTTCTACTAAAACAGAGCCTGATGTGTGATTATGAGTTGGGGTGTTCATCAGTTGGTTGGTGTCAGTTTTCGGTGAAAATTGTCACCGAACCGATCATATCGGTTTGCTTGAAATAGAATCGAACCGACCGGTCGATTTGGTCGCTTAAGTCGGTTAAATCAGTAAATTCTTTTTTTTAACCAAAAAACATATTCAACGTACAATTTTTTATTGAAGTTTTTAGAGTTAATTAAGAAAAATTAACGTATCAAATACTTTTTAGAAAAACTTTTGAAATTAAGTTAATTTTGCAATAATTTAATAATTAATGTAATTAATTATATGAAAAATATTAATATTAATAAAGAAAATTTGTATTAACCGACCAACCGAACTGACTACACCGACAAAAAAGTTCGATTTCTTTTTTCAACCGACCAACGATCGACATATACATGAAAATCGACCACTCGCCCTTAATTAGATCAGTCGAATTATTTTTCGAAAAATGTGTGAACACCCCTAATTGTGAGTCTTGTGATTTGTTTTGGTTGCAGATGGCTCAGCTTGCCAAGGCATGTACACATGAGAATCCACAGCTACGCCCAAGCATGAGATCCATTGTGGTTGCTCTCATGACACTTTCTTCGGCAACAGAGGATTGGGACGTTGGCTCTTTCTACGAAAACCAAGCTCTCGTCAACTTGATGTCCGGAAGGTAGTCGAGCACCACGATCATCGGCTACTCCCCATTTGATGGAACCATGTGTAACCTTGTAACTCTCTCTTATTTAGTGTGTATAATACCTAAAATTTCTTCCTTGTAGACGAATGTATTTGTAAATTCATATTGTAGCTGAGAATTATGAAGAGAACTTGTGTATTTTTGAACGCTTGTAATATCATTTTCTTTCTAATTAAAAGCTAAATCTTTATTTAATTTCACTCTACCTCTTCTCCATCACAAATAGTTAGCGTTAAGTATGGTTATAAGCATTAAATTTTACTTGGAGCCTGTTTGCGAGTGTCATAAACAGGTGTGTTGAAAAAGTAAATAACAAATGCATCAATTCATTTCACCTAAGTAAAATCTTTGAGCAATGACTCACTTTGTATTACACTAAAAAGAAACATTCTACGAAGTAACAGAAAGTAGTTGGCAATTCTCTGCCTTTCACAAGCTCTAAATCTCCTAAGCTCTAACCACCTAGTGCACTATCTAAGCTTGGATGTATACTGAAAGTTGTACTAAGTGAGAGTATAAAAAGACAGAGAGGAATAATAATCAACCTGGTGTTCTTCCTCGTGGACATAGACCATTTGTTTTGCCGAACCACGTATACCTGTGTTATGTCTTCTTCTTCTTACACTCTTGATAATTCTTGATTGCATGATATTGATTTACCTTGTACATTCATTCTCGTAAGGAAAAATAGAGATTGTCAATAGATGTGGAGTTTAAAGAAGTTAAACGTTAAACTTCCTTAGATTCTTTGTTTGAAAATAAATCAATACTAAATTCGTGAACATACTTGAGTTCAAGAAGAAGAAGAGGTGGTTCGTTCTTACAAAACTCGATTTTATTGAGAGAATTTGTTGACTTAATGGGTTACAAAGTGAGTGCCAATTGTTGATAAATCATCTCAAATCATTCCAAGACATCCCATATCTTAGAAACTGAGATTATAAAAGAGTTTGTTATACTTTTTAAGTGAGAAAAATAGTAACTCCTTTTTTTTTTTTGTAGTGAAGCTATTCTTTCGTGTGATTTCTACTTTAATTTGTTTAAGAGTTATCTCATTGTGTCATTTTTTTTCTCTTCATCATGTTCATTATTATTGTTATTCTAAATCTATTTTAGCAGTGATCCTGCTCTATTCAATTAAATATTCATAAGAGTTAGGCCACTCGATTCTTCAATCATTACTTATGATGTATTGAACAATGATTTAACCAGGTGAATTATTTTAGTGATATTCATTAGAATATTTTGAGAGGAGAATCTCATGGGTAAAATTGATTGAAATATAATATATATATATATATATATATATATATTTTTTTTTTTTTTTTTTTTCTTTTTTTTTTTTGAGAACTGTAAATATTTTTTTAGAAAAAAGAAAAAAGAAAAGAAAAGGAAAGCATAATTTCCATCTTATGTTTTATTATTGCTGAATTAAAAAGGAAAGAAAAAAAATTTGCATTACTTTTTGGCCAAGTAACAAGGTACAGTGAACTTGATTATATTTAATGATATTATTTTTTCAAACAGAAATAAAAAATGTAATTATTGAATTCTCAATTTTATATTAATATTAGAAGATTAAAAAAAAAGGGTTTAAAAGAATCTTTTTGACCTTTTATTTTATAGCCGCTTGATAAGTCGCATTCTTCTTTAAATAGACAACATACTCGATTTCAAAAATGTTGAAAAGTATAAATCATAAAGTAAACGAATTTAATAATTCCAATAATTTCTAATATATATAAAATAAAAGATAATGAAAATGAAAAAAATTTAAAAATATTATTAAAAAAATGTTCAATAAAAATCAATTATGAGATTTTTTTTTTTTTTTTTTAAGGAATTGGGGTAGATATTCAACTTTTAGATAATATTTATATTTGTATTCAAATTTCAAACTATTTGGGTATATATTCATTTACTTAAAATTTTTTTTAACCAAATTCTCTTAAAATACTCACCACCGCCATTAAATCATCTTCATCATTGTTGCCACCAATCAATCACCTCCATCACATTGTCGTCGTCGGTCAACATCGATGATCTTGTTGTCGGTGGCCGAAGTTCCAGAGAAGTTGTGGTGAAAACGAAAATCGTTCGAGCATGGTGTTGATGGTGAAAATGAAAATCGGAGTTGCAGAACCGTTGATGTTGGTGATTGAGAAGATTCTATGATGTCGTTCTTTGTATGTGTGGCTGGAGATTCACCGTAGTTAACGATGAAGATGAAGAATGATAATCGGCGACACTTTTCGATGAACGGAGTCATTTTTTGATGATCGACGACACTTGTAAATGGAGCCCGCAACCAACAATGCATGAAGTCATTAACTACATCCCATAATCTTCTCCAAAATCTCTCCACTATTTTCGCTCAAATAGTTGATGACGACGAGTGTAAACACGAAATCCTAATCTGGAAAACTTAAGTTACATTGATATGAAATATGGAAAATAATAAGACAATACGATATTATATCATGATATTATAATTATAATAATGGAGTATTATAAATATTCATTTCTAACTTTACTTAGAGTTAGAGTATTGTGTTACTGCATTGAAGTGATACTAATATTTTAAATGGTAAATTATAAATTAAAGTTTAGTTCTTATAGTTTTATTTATTTAATTTTTCTTACTAGTTTTAAAAATCAGTTTTTTTTTTTTTGTTTTATTGCACCAATTGAGGAAAGTTAAAAAAAAAAAAAGAAAAAAGCATGTAATTATGTTAAGAAAAAGCTAAAATTTAATTCTAAGTATTAAGATTAAATATTATAATGGTTTGTTGCAAAGTTGGGAAAGAGTTTGCAAAGAAGTTATTATAATAAATTGTTTGGATGTGTTTGTTTGTAGATGAGTTATAGAGAGGTTACTATAATACATATTTT
This sequence comes from Cyclanthera cordifolia, assembly GCA_037832605.1. NCBI lineage: Eukaryota > Viridiplantae > Streptophyta > Magnoliopsida > Cucurbitales > Cucurbitaceae > Cyclanthera > Cyclanthera cordifolia. The sequence goes on from JBBMEG010012674.1 coordinate 10,997, forward strand.
AAACGTAATTGTTTGTAGATAAATTATAAAAGAGTTTTGTTATTTATGAATGATATATATAACATTTAGAGTATATAGTACTTATTTAATTTTGCTTTCTGCGCCTTCGAGACTATCTTATGTTTACGTTTTTTTTTTTTAATTGAGCCCATATGGATTTGAGAAGTGTTTTAATTATGCATGTCCTGATGTTTATTTTCATGCATTGTGAAACCCTAGAATGAGCAGAATCGTTATATTTATACTTTGAAAATTAAAATTTATTTTTGATAATTCCATGAATTAAAGCTAAAAATGTTATATCATTAGTAATCATTGACGAATTAAATACTGGAAAGTTATTTATTTATGCGACAATTAAATATTTTGTCATTCGCATTCAACTTTATTCATGCGAATTAAATAATTTGTCATTCGAAATCATTAACCAATCAAATATTTTGTCATTCATATTTACTTTTTCTCTAAATACTATTTTTTTTTTAATTTTATAAATTAAACACTAACTTTCCTTAATTAAAATATTTCATAGTAACAAAAAAAAAAAAAAATCAAAATCTATTCCATCAACCTATTTTTAGTCTATTTCAATAAATTTCACTTAGCAAACATCAATTTTGTAGCTAAATTTAACTACGGCTAAATCAAATTTGGCTATAATATAATTTTTTGAAAAAAAAAAATTACACACAATTTTTTCCTCTCGTTTAAAATTAATTTAGTAAAAACCCACACGAATTACAAAAAATAAAAATAAAAATAAAGGACAAATATAAGATTTTGTTTTCGGAAAAACTTTTATTTAAAAAGGAAAAAAAAAAAGAAAAAAAGAAGAGAGTATTTAATCCTTTTGCTAGCAGCGTGAAAGCGAGGGATTGTACAGAAACCCACAGAAAAGAAGAGAGGAAAAAAAAAAAAAAAAAAGAGTGAAAAAGCCGACGAGGTTGAATTAAAATTCAGTTATCGAAGAATCCGCAAATTTCCGCCATGGAAGGAGGAGAAAAACAGCAAAGCGAGGCAGTCAACGGCGAGCTAGGGCGGAATCCGCCGCCGCGGAATCTTTCCGAAATCGAGACGATTCTGAATTACGAGTTTCGAGACAAGAGATTACTGGAAGAGGCTTTTACCGACGCGTCGTATTCACCGGAAAATTTCCCGTCGTTCGAGCGATTGGAGTACGTCGGCGATTCGGTGTTGAATTTCTTGATTACCAGAGAACAATACTTTTCGAATCCGAATCTTTCGCCCGGTTCATTGACCCGACTCCGCGCTGCAAATGTCGATACGGAAAAGCTTGCGCGTGTTGCGATTACCCACGGATTTCATCACTATCTTCGCCATAATAAAGCTGATCTTCATCAAAAAGTAAGTCCGTTTCGATTTTCTTGTTAACTCCGTTTTCTGACTTTTTTCCTCTGGTTCCTTTTAGTTTATATATATATATATATATATATATATATATATATATATATAATAATAATAATAACAATAATTGGCTTGTTTCAATAATGAAAAATAACATTTTTTATTATTAAATTATAAATTTGAAAACAAAATTTAATCATTATGATTTTAAATACTACCATCTAACTCTTATATTTATGTGAAAACTTGAATTTTCTTTGAAAATTTTGAATTTATTCACGATATTTTGATTAATTTAAAAATAATATTTTTCATATTTTGAGACTATTTAAATGGAGTCTAGGCTATTTTAGCACCACATAATTTTTTTAAAATTATTGATTTATATACCTGAAATTATATATATATATATATATATAGTTTGCATTTTATAAGTAACATGGAGTAAGAAGAATTAAATTTTAGTTTTTTTTAATCATAGAGAATAATTCTAAAACTATAAAGTACAAATTATAACTAATGTATAATTTTTTGTTAAAGAAAAAAACTAATTTATAATTTATCATATTATTATTTATTATTATCATTATTAATTTTTCTACATTTTTTAGCATTGACCTTTTTTTATTTGATGTTTGAATCTAAAAAGAAAAGGTCGGTGCTTCGATTTCTAAATTAATAATGATAATAATAAATAATGATTGGTGTAAAAATTAAGAGAAAGTTACCTTGCTGGTATTTTGTCACTAAATTTTTAAATTTGATTTTTATATTTTAAAATTTAACATTATTATTTTAATATTTTAATAATCATCCATTTTAGTTTATGGGTTTCTTCAATTTATTTATATATATATGTTTAAAAAAATTATATAAATTTTGATTAAAACTAATAGATAAATATATTTTGTCATTAGATTTGTAGTTTAACTTTTAATTGGTTTTTATGTTTTTGAAATTAATAATTTTACTTTTGAATTTTAATAATTGAGATAAGTAATGTAATAATTAATTACTAACTTTAAATACTGAAATAATTATTTAATTTCAATATAAATTTAATTTTTATATAAGAAAATAGGGTAGCTATTAAATGAACTATTTTCATAAGCATTGTTTTTAATATACTTACGTCTTTTATTTTTTTTTTCCTTTTCTGGAAAGAAACCTTTTCCATATTCACTTTATTTCTACTTTTGAACTTTCTAGAAGTAATATATTCCGGCTTTTTTTAATATTTGCTTTTAAATTTTCGATTCTGTCCTCTCATAACGAGGATAAATATTGGATTTTAGATATAATTTCTTTCCTTTTTTTTATATATTTATTTTATAAACTCCACTTGTTTGATTCCAAGAAAGTTAAATTTTAAATGTTATGATTAAAGTACTATAAAAAAAAAAAAAAAAAACTTATGATTAAAGTCTTTTATTCCTATAGTTGATTTTTTTTTTTTAATTTAGTATTATAATAAGAAAAATTAGAATTTAGTTCATAACATTTGATAAAATCTAAAAAATATTGTTGGTGAATAAAATAAGTAAATGTTAGTTATTTATAATGCTTAATGATTAGAGTGATAAGTAATTAATTGGACAAAAAAAATGTATCTTCTCATAAATATGAATATTTTTAAAATTTTATCAAATTATAGTAATATTCTTTTTTTTTTTTCTATAAGTATATTAAGTTATTTCTTTAAATTATAAAACCAAATGATAAACTAAGTACCAAGTCTCTAATCTTTCTTCTCACATAATTTAAAAATTCCAATTTCACTCAAATTATAATAGTTTATGTTTTGGTTCTTTTATTATCTTTATTAAAATTGAAACAATATTTATTTTTCAAAATCAAAATGAATCTCATTAAAATATATTTTAGAAACCTATACCGAGGTGTTTAAATTGTCAAAACTGGTTGAATATAGCAAAAATAACTTTTAATTAAGATATTTTTTTACGAGGAAAACTCTCATGACTTTATTTTTTGTTTCACCTAACATGTCACGTATCAATTAAGATAGTTGTCAATACTTATATACCCACGATTTCCCTCATCTAATCAAATGTGGAACAACATTGCTTTCATCCCAACAAGTTAAGACTATGGATTTAGAGGAATGCTCCCAACTTGAAAACCCTTTGATGCATCCCGTTGCTACATCTTAGAGAAGGGCTAATGACTCCTTATATATAGGAGAGCGAAACTTCAATTTTTTGATTTTCAAAAAACAAATTAACCGATGATTATTGACAGAGTCTACTTGTAACATGATGACAGATAGAAGAGTTTGCCGAAAGTATAAAGACGTATCCATTACATTCGAATGGAATGATCAAAGCTCCAAAGATTCTAGCAGACATTGTTGAATCAACAATTGGAGCTGTTTTTGCTGATAGCAGCTCCATTGATACAGTTTGGATGGTAATTACTAATCTAAACACACTTAAACATTAATCATGAATTATTCAATGAATTAAACTCTTTTTTTTTTTTTTTTTTTTTTTGTAGATATTTAAGGACTTGATGGAGCCATTGATTACTTTAAAGACAATTAAAAGACATCCAATGACTGAATTGACTGAAATTTGCCAAAAGAAAAATTTGAAATTAGAATTTGTGGATTTGTGGGAAGAGAAAAAGGAGATTCAAGTTCTTATAGACAAACAAGTAGTGGGAAAAGGAAGCTATGGCAAGAAGCTTATTGCACAAAATAGAGCTGCAAAAGATGCTTTGAACAATTTGGAAATAGTTCTTGGAGAAATTAATCAACCTTGTGAATCTATGTAATTTTAGTTTAAACTTTTTAATTACATCATTTTTCAAGTTAAATATCAATATACAAGTTCATGTGTACATGTTAACTTTGGTTATTATAGCTATTGAGAGCAGCAAATTGACTCTTTTTCAAACTTTAAGAAGTGTTTTACAGTTATAAAACTTTCAATTTTGTGTTTAATGAAATTTTGGAAGTATATAATAAATCTTTGAATTTAATATTGTGTTATCAATGTAAGCTTAGCTTAACAATAATTGGTATATATCATTGAGTAAAGGAGTATCATAAGTTCAAATTTCTCAATTCAAAAGAATGTTTTCAAAAATTGATAGCTTAAACTGTTTAAAGAGAAGTTTGAGTTGTTTAGTAGTTATTTTTAATGAATTGAAGTTATTTTTTGTTTATTTGTTTTTCACTCAAGTGTATAAATAATTCTTTATGTTCTTTGACCTTTTTAATGAATATAGTTTCTTTCTTTGGTCAGCATTTCCCTCTTTCCTCTATACAGCTATTGGATTCATCAAGATAATTTGATAATCTCCTAGTTCTTGAGTTTGATGTCTATGACTATTTAAATTGTCGAGATGTCTGGTTTCATCTAAAATCTTGCTTCTCTTCCAAGAATATGGCAAGAGTTGTTGATCTAAGGTCGAAAGTGAAGTTTGTCAAAAAAAGGAAATCTGTCGCTCCAAGAATATTTTAAAAAAAATCAAGAACATTGTGGATTCTTTATCAGGTCAAAAAAATCAAGAACATTGTGGATTCTTTATCAGTTGCTGGAAACCTGTTACTTTCTCGGATCATGTTCTACATATATATGCTAGTCTTGGCACGTATATAATTTTTTTTTTTTTTGAAATTTAGGTAGATTTATGGCAAGGAGACAATTATCCCACTCACGTATAGATGCTCTCAAACTCATGAAGAAACACTTAAACGGATCATCGTCATCGACTTCTTATGCAATGTAACTACCTGTATATGAGAGTGAAAAAGCATAGGTTTGTTACAATGGAACATATGCAATAATTATCATATAAATAAATCTACCCAAGAGTCCTATGATTCATGTATATTATCTATAAAGTAACTTGGGACTATGCCCTATGTGTATATTTTGTCAATACTAGTACGTTGAGCTACTGGCCCCACACCCCCAGTTGTTGTATACCATTTTAGATATGTGTGTGATTATGCCACCGTATATAACTCGTGAGTAACCTTACAATAAGCCAATGACTCTCTCCCGTGTGCTGACAACCAACGTATAAAAAGTGTAAACCAGACACCAAAACTCTAAAGAAAAAGGAATACTTAGCTTCTTTGAATAAGTTTGTCAGCGAACTTTGCAAGGAAAGTGTAAGAATCTTTCGGTCTGCCTCTCATGCGCTCAAATACATTCTTTTTACTCTATGCTAATACCGTTCTACATTCACTCTACATCATGATTCTCCTTCAAAGTTATAACCTTGCTTTTTTCAGCATCGTCATTGAAAAGTGATATGCGCTCAAAGGCCTTCTTTTTACTTTTTGTCGCTTTGTTGTAACCTTGCTTTTTTCAGCACCATCCGATTTCCCGATTTTCAAAAAAAAAAAGTTTTGTCATTCATGGAATTGTTTCTAATATCCTTTTCACCATTTAACCAAAAGCAAACAAGACCATGATTTTTATCAATAATCTTTGCAAGAACAACTCCCATTCCTAAAATGGTGGAAGCGAGTTGCGTCTCTAACAGTCAATTGACGATTAACAATTTTGCTAACCAACTTGAAAAACAAGTGACAATCTTCACAAATCCTAAGGTTTTTAATGATCACAATTTCTGTCACGGACATGGAATTCAGAGTCCAGAAGCAACAACCAATTTTTCACTATGAACTCTACCAGTTCTATTTGTCAAATCTTTATTCCTTTCATCTCTTTTAAGCTCTATGAATTCCTGCACTAATGCTTCTTCTAACTTATCTAAAACTCTATATATCTCTCCGTCCCAAGGATGATTTCTATCCACAACCACAAATGGATGAACTCAGCCATTCAATTCAACATAACTACATTCAAGATCCTTCCTCAGCTTCATCTTCTTCATCTAAACCTGAATCCTCGCAACCCCTTATGAATTGTTGGTATCAGAATAGATGTTTGATAATAAGACATAGTATCTCCTCTGTTTGTTGCTTCGAGCTCAACCACGCGTTCAAAATCCAACTCTGCTAACTCGACATTCTTGTGGATCTTACAGGCACTCAGAAGAGCCTCTTCATACAACACCATCTGGCTGTATGGGCATGGATTCGATGAAATTTTGAGCTTCATTTAGCCGCCCTGCTCGCCCCAAAAGATCCACCGTGCACAAATAATGCTCTGGACCTAGTTCCAATTGATCGTTTCTTTTCATCATCTTGAAATATTCCAATAGGACACAAACAAATACAGTTCCATCAGGTACACTGCCACTGCTTATCATCTCTCCGAAAAGTTACACTGCAATTTTGCCATGTCCATGCATTCTATAGCCACTATAATTGTTGTCCATGAAACTAATGTTCTCTCTATTATCGTCGAACAGAGCTTGTGCCTTAGCTAAATTGCCACACCTAGCGTACATGTTGATTAAAGCATTGTTTAGAAATAGATTGTGGCTCAACCTACTTACTTGGATCTTAAATTCTACCTCTCAACCAACACTCTGAACCCCAACAAGAGTTACAGAATCTGGGTGAACCCCATGTGACTCCATTTTATGACAGAGCTCCAAAACGTTTGTTGCAAGCCCATTTTGTGTGTACCCATAAACCATAGTGTTTCAAGAAATCAAACCCTTTTCAGGCATTTCATCAAACAGGTTATGTGCATAATTAACCAAACCAGATTTCATATACATAGCGATAAAGCAGTTAATAACAGAGACATCAGAATCCAATCCATATTTCAATGTAGTGCCACGGAGAGACGATTCAAGCTTCAAGTTAATCGGAGAAACACAAACTGGGTTCAAATCCAGCAACGTAACAGAATTGACAAAGATGCCCTCTTCATTCATTCGCGAAACACAAGAACAGCATCGTAGCATTTCGAGTTCAGAACATATCTAGAAATCAAAGCATTGTAAAAAACAGTAAGTCTTCTAGAATGGGGATTATCGTCGAACACCTTCGGAGCATTCCCAACCAAACAACTTCAGCAGTACATAGAAATCAAACCCGTTTGCACAAAAGGTTCAGATTCACACCCAACTTTAATTATCTGACCATGGAATTGACCACCGAGAATGGAGCCCGAGAGACCTGCACAAGATTTGAGAGCGAACGGGAAAGTAAAGGCGTTGGGACGATCGTCATGGCAAAGCATTTGTGTATAGAGATTTGGAGCTGGAAGGAATTGACATCGTTTTTGCTAGTTCTCTGAGCTGAGTGTTCCATGGCGTAGAGAGAACGATCATAGATTCTGCTCTTGCAGGGATTCTTGTTTTCCATTATGGATACATTTCATCAAATCATTCGTTAATTAGTTTTTTTTTTCTTTTTAAGAAAATTCATTAATGAGCTTGTTCTTGTTTTATTATTTTTGTTTTTTTTTTTTTGAATTTACAAAACTAATCAAATATATAAAATAATTATAAATACAGTAATTTTTTTAAAAAATTAATATTTATTATACAATATTAATAATCATATCTTATAGTTTAAAATTTGCTTATATTTATAATCATAGTGAGAATAACACGTTTATCAAAAAAAAAAGATTTTTTTAATTTATTTTTAAGTGAAACATATATTTGTATTTATGTTTCATTTTCTTTAACTTAAATGTCACCTAACATAAAATGTTATAAATAAAAATTTCATCAATATAAAGTCGGTCATGTAATAGAATTGTAAAAATAGTACAGTGTAATATCATCATTCTTACCTCTCGTGTTTTTTACAAAATTAACCTATATTTTTAATTTATCTGTAATAAAATTGTCAAGATTATTAAACCCAATTTCATTAATATAACTTTAAATTGACCATAGGTACTAACTCTTTCTTTTTATTATTATTATTATATATAATGTTAACTACAAAGTTTATAATAATTTTTGTTTGTTGAATAACGAGATGAAAAATTGAATCGTGACTTTTTCGATTCATGAGTGCGTATTAATGTCGTAAATTTTATAAAGTTATGTGTATATAGATGATAAAAAAATTATATATCTTACATTTTTATTTTATCTAATAAATTAATAAAATTATTATTCAAATATCAACTTACATTAATTAATAGTGCACATATATAAACACAAAAAATTAGAAATAATTTTAAAATGATGAGTTATATATTTTGAGTGGTTTAAAAACTATAAATTATTTGGGTAATTAAAAATGAGTCCAATAATTACAATAATTATTAGATGAGAATTTGTAAATCTCACTTCCTAAATAAACTCCATGCATCATCCAAACACTCTCAAAAACTCTAAAATAGTAATTAAATATCTACATATATAAATAGCTTAATCATCGATGCTACCAAGTCATCAAAATGGACGGTCAGGATGAGAACTGAAGAGGATAAGCCAAAAATCTGGATATCTCTGTGAAGAAAAGGAAAATTAGATTAGAGTTCTTGCAGAGAAAACTCGTCGAAGTTGGCAATGGAGGCATTGCAAATTTCGATCGTTGTTTCTCGTCATTTGGCTTCGAATTCTCAATCTCCTCGTGCGAGTAGAAGCTTATGTTATGGTTCAAACTGCGGGAGAAAATCCTTGAGTGTTTCGTCCTCTTGGATTGGTTCCAGTAATTTGAAGTCACTCTCTTCCAGGAATTTGTTCGCTGTAAGAACTTTGATTTAGTTATTGTTCGTTGCATATTTCTATTTGTTTCCTGGTATTTGAGGCAATCTTGGGGAAGAATTTTGTGTAGTTTAATCTAATTTCCACTCTCTTTTTTGAAAGGAGAACTAAAATTATGTGTCTCCATGCTATTCGAAATTTTTTGTTGGTTGTTTAGTTGCAGAGAAATGGAAACTATTTCAAGGTGTAGATATTTTGTTTTTTTTTAATGAATGTTAGTGTCTGACCATGCACAGTTCGACTAGTATAGTGCCTCACCCTTCAACATTTAGATATAAAGAAAACCCTCATCGCCTAATGTCCTTCTCAATCGCAGCTATAGATTGTTTGATGGAGGGAATTGGAGAAAATTATGTTTGTCTCTGGACTTGTTCTCTTGCTACGAATTCGTGTTTTTTGGAGTGGATTTTTGAGTGCTTTGTGCAAATTTCATCCTGGAATAGAATTCAATTTTCTATTAAAAAAAAAAAAAAAAAATATATATATATATATATATTAAAATACCATTTTGGTCCCCTGGACTTTCAGCTTTGTTCTATTTTAGTTTCTAAACTTTCAAAAGTTCAATTTTAAACTCGAGATTTTCAACTATATTCTATTTTGATCCCAGAGCTTTCAAATTTATTTTCTTTTAGTCCCTGAATTTCTATAAGTTTAAATTTAGTCTTGGACTTAAAAAAAAACTTAAATTTGGTCCTTATTATAATTTTATATGTTAATTTTTTAATAAAAAATATATCTTCTTTTCCTATAAACTTTAAAAATATGTTCACATATTTTCTTTACTTGTATTGAAATCATTAACATTATTGAATCAATTTAATTTATTTTTAAATTTAAATATATTATAAGAACCAATTTTAAACTTTTATCAAAGTCTAGGGACTAAACTTGAACTTTTGAAAGTTGCAGGATCCAAATGAAAAAACTTGAAAATCTAGGGATAAAATTGAGCTTTTGAAAGTCTAGGACTAAAATAGAACAAAAGTGTAAGTCTAGGGACCAAAATGGTATTTTAACAAAAAAAAGAAAAAGAAAAAAAAGAGAGAGTAAATACTTCATTATTAATTTACATTCTTGGGTTTTGTGAGCTTGTCAGTTTTCCTTGAGTTTAGTTTTGATTTTGTCAACAGAGAGAGATTTGGGGTTGGATTCATTCCAAAACTGCTGTCACTAGGAGACAGATGCGTGGGGTAGTAAGAGCTGAAATGTTTGGCCAGTTGACAAGTGGCCTGGAGTCCGCTTGGAACAAGCTCAAAGGAGAAGGTATTTCTTTCTATTTGTTGTCTTTTAAGTTGGTTTTGTATAGCTAACTTGGATGATCTCTGGTGTATTTAATATTAGTAACAGTTTGATAGTTAAAAAAGATGGTTTTGATAGTTAAATATAGTCAATGACTAGATGTTCAATGTTTGATAAGATACATCAAATGGCAATCAAATTACCTGCATTGCATAGTGTTCTTATGTTTGAACTTAGAAGTGCCTCAGCTGGTAAATCACTTATGAGTCTTTTCGCTACTGATGGGATGGGGAGGGGAATTTTCTTTTCTATGGTGAAACCTGCTACGTATCTTGTTAAATTTTCTGAACGAATAAAAATGGACTTGATATTTGGATTGAGTCAAACTACATACATGTGCGCACGCACACATTTCATTTCTAGACTACATTGTGCAAAATTTAATACAGAGTCTAGCCTTTTTGGTTAGAGTTCTTAATTGTTTTCCTTTAAATTTAACTAATAACAGCTGATACTTTAGACAATTCATTTGGTTGATGGATATTATCTTCCTTTAGAGGCTTTGTCAAAGGAAAACATTGTGGAGCCAATGCGAGATATTAGGAGAGCTCTTCTAGAGGCTGATGTAAGTGACTGTTACATTGTTTGTGTATTGGTGCTTTGGTTTGAAATAAGGATTTTTGGATTCTACTTGTTTAATATAGGTAAGCCTTCCTGTTGTACGAAGGTTTGTGCAAGCTGTCAGCGACCAAGCTGTTGGTGTTGGCCTGATTCGAGGAGTGAAACCTGATCAACAATTGGTCAAGGTATATAAGCTTTCATGGCTCATGAATTTACCATATTCTCACCTAATCCTTCTTCTACAAATGTACATGTGGACTTGGTTATTTCTTAACCGCCTTCAAGTTGTACTACTACTAATTAGTAGGTCTTCTGTTGAATCCAAATATTATCAAATGAAAAACCATGTCCTATTTTCGTTATTCGTGGCTTTTTTCCTTGATTTGAGGAAGCCTCCTCGGGGTAAGCGAGTGTAGACATGGCAAATATTAAAGGTTGAAATCATGTTTAGCATTTGTATCTATCTTATTCGTAAGTATGTATAACTTCTAATTGGTGTAGTTTTATATCTTTAATGTATCATTTTTGTTGTTTATAGGTGAAATTCCGGATTACATTTGAGACTTTGGAAACTTTAAAAGAACCTTTTCTTTTTTTCTTTTTTTTTTAAATTCAAGAAACTTGAAACCAAAGCATAGAAGCTGTCTATCATTTTTCAGTTGTTGACTCTTATAGATAGCACATGATGAGCTTGTGAAATTGATGGGTGGAGAAGTCTCTGAACTAGTTTTTTCAAAATCTGGCCCTACTGTCATACTGTTGGCTGGTCTACAAGGTGTTGGAAAGACTACTGTTTGTGCGAAATTGGCCAATTATCTTAAAAAGCAGGTAAAATCGTATTTTTCATCTTCCACTCATAAATGCATGTGTATTGTGTTTGCTACTCTCTGTTTTAGTTTCTGTCATTCCTTTAAATCAAAGACGTTTTTCAACAATGTTGGCCCCAGGGGAAAAGTTGCATGCTGGTGGCTGGAGATGTGTATAGACCTGCTGCTATTGACCAATTAGTTATCTTGGGTGAACAGGTATGAATTTCATTCTCATCAATGTGGAAAGGTTCAATGCCTCTCCTTAGGCCTCAGTCAATAGTCTTTTTTTCTTTTTATTTTATTATTATTTTTTTTTTTTAATGTTGTCTTCTTGCATTATTCTCTATGAAAGCGCAATTTCTTATAAAAATTCATCAATGTCTTTTGCTTATTGACTACTGAGTAGTACATCATCCTGTTATTTATATATGATATGACTTATGATTTATGAGGCTAACCATGATATGACTTATGATTTATGAGGCTAACCATGATATGACTTCTGATTTATGACTAATGATTTGTGGTTAATTCCTTTTAGACCTTTTCTATTAGGTCGACTCTCTCAGGAGGAATATGAATACATGACATGTCTGCACATAGAATAAAATACAAAGGTTTCTAGTGAAGATAATGTGAACTTAAACGATCGTCTGAATAATAATAGCGAGTCTTAGAGTGGAGTGGAATAACGAACTGTACATGGACCAATTGGCACAGGAAGAGACACTGCGTGCTCCCTGATTGTTCTTGTCGGTAATTTTTCTTTAAGATTTGGTGTTAAGGTTTTTTAATTGGTTTAGAAATTTTGTACAGGGTTAGAATTATTAGTTCGATGATTTGTCATGGGTTTCAGTCCATTTGTTCGTTTCCAAAGCAGCTGCTACTAATACATTATGATAATGTTCAGATTATCAGATATAGAATGTAATGAAGTGAAGTGGACTCTAAAGTTTGGCTTTTAAGGGAAACTGGAGATGAGTAAATTCTCATCTGCTTTTAGATTGTTACTGGTGCCTTGAATCTGAGTTTCTTCAATTAGTCTCGTTTAGTTGATTTTTTTTTTTCCCAGTGCATGTAGCTGGATGATCATAGTTGGTGTTAAGAGGAATGAGGGCTCGTGTCATTTGAAATTAGTAAATAAGTTATTTAAGTAGGGCGTGTCGTAATATCTGCTGAAGATTTATGATCTTATTTAGATATAATTTATTAGTATTTTGTTTAACCTCACTTTGTGTCATAGTGTTTTTTAGGTTGGGGTGCCTGTTTATACAGCAGGCACTGAGGTTAAGCCTTCAGACATTGCAAAACAAGGTCTACAAGAGGCTCGAAAAAATAAAGTAGATGTAGTAATCGTGGATACTGCTGGAAGGCTTCAGGTGCTCAATGTTTTTGTTGCAAAGAATACGTGGATGGCTCATAATATGCGTTACTTCTCGAAGGCTGTCTTTTTTTTATATACTTCTGAATCGTTCTATTCATTTCAAAAATTTAACAGATAGACAAGGCCATGATGGATGAACTAAAAGAAGTGAAACGAGCAATCAATCCGACTGAAGTGCTCCTCGTTGTGGATGCAATGACTGGCCAAGAAGCTGCAGGTACTCATTCTGCAACCACGAGTATTAAAACTGGTTTTCAAAATAACTTAGTAGACATTAAGTCCATTGCCATATTTTGTGGCTTTTCAGCCTTGGTCACAACATTCAACATGGAGATAGGGATCACAGGTGCTATTTTGACAAAGCTAGATGGAGATTCAAGAGGTGGAGCAGCTTTGAGTGTCAAAGAGGTATGTCCTATTGCTAAACTTATGCACATTTGCTTCTTCAAGAATAAAGTTTCTTGAATGTTGTTTTATTTTAGCTCTGTTCTTTATGAGCAATAATTTCAATATATAAAGCACACACACTTCATTTTGGACTCAGTGTCTATGTCGGACATGCGAATTGAAGTGTCCAGTTTTTTTTTTTTTTTTACTTAATAACAGATGGCACGTTTGCAGGGTTTTTTTTTTTGAAAAAAATAGTTTGTTTAACTCATATAAAATGATCATTTTGTTTCTTTTAATCAGTCCACTCTTAAAAAGTAAAACTCACATTTTTTATCTTCTTAAAATTAAAAAAAAAAAAAAACAAATTAACCTAATATAATATTGAATTGAACCAAGAAAACTTCTCCAATAATCTAATTGATGTCTACGTTAGAGAAGAAAATTGTTCATCTTCCTCTTTGTCACTTTGCCTTTCCGTCAATCCATCCGCAACAAGAGTCACCTCACCATTAATCAATGAAAGACTTATTTTTTTAAAAAAACAAGAGTCACCTCACATCCTTTCACTCAAACACCAACGAGCCCCCTCTCTTGTATAAATTTTAAAATCTCGTCAAGCAAATGATTTCGTAAAAAATATTTGAGCATAGAAAAAGAGTAAAAATCAAAGTACTTGGAATAAAATCATTTATTGTTTTCATATTATTTGTTCTAATTCTAGTTCTCGTTGCTATTTTTATTATTATTATATATATTTAAATAAATAAATTTGACGTATCCCAAACGTGTCGTGTCCTAATTTTTTCAAAATTGGCGTGTCGCCATGTCTGGTCATGTCTGTGTCCGGTGTTTGTGTCGATGTCGGTATCCGTGCTTCTTAGTTCCAATATCTTCAAATTTTACAATGGGACCGGATGAGCATAGCAATCAATTCTATTTATCAATTTAATTTTTACAGGTATCGGGAAAGCCAATCAAGCTTGTAGGACGTGGAGAACGTATGGAAGACCTTGAACCATTTTATCCTGATCGTATGGCAGGAAGAATCTTAGGAATGGGAGATGTTCTCTCTTTTGTGGAGAAGGCACAAGAAGTGGTAAGTTGGAATTTATTTTGTCCCACTTTCAGAGAAGTCTGAAGTTTTTAACCTCATTGTGTATATAGATGCGCCAAGAGGAAGCAGAGGAACTGCAAAAGAAGATAATGAGTGCAAAATTTGACTTCAATGATTTCCTGAAGCAAACTCGTGCAGTTGCTCGAATGGGATCTATGTCTCGTGTCATTGGAATGATCCCTGGTATGGGAAAGGTGGGGAATGCAAATCTTCTGAATTTTTAGATCATAGTTTCTTTGTGTCACCAATAAGCTAGACAACGAGTGTTTCATTAATAATTCAAACCTGTATCACAAAAACTGAATTCGGGTTTCAGTAATTGACGCTTAATGGACATTAATATTTCTTGCATTTTTCTGCTTAACTATTCCTCGTAGGTCACTCCAGCCCAGATTCGAGAAGCGGAAAGAAGTTTGAAAATAATGGAATCAATGATTGAAGCAATGACTCCTGGTATTTTCTTTTCTCCTGCTGATTTCCACCCTTAGTTAGAATTGCACGATCATGCTTAAGACACAATATTAAATCGTGGATCGTCTCCAAAAGGTGGCGCGGTGGTCGAAAACTTGAGTTTTGAAAGTGTTCTTCTTTCAAGATTTTAGATTTGAGATCCACGTGTGACATTAATTTGTAGACACCTCACATGTCTCCATTCCTTCGATGTCCCCGTGCTTGGCCTAGGGACGGATGTGGTTATCTCGGACATAGTGGAGCAAAGCTTTGATTTTCCTATTTTCAAAAAAAAAAAAAAAATCATATGCATTTTAAGCATTTGTTTGCTTCTTTACTATCTGATGGGTGTGCACTACAGTAGCTTAAGCAATTGGATTTTGTTTTCGTTAGTTGATAGTTTTTTGATAGGGTTGGGTCTTAGAAATGGTTCACGAATATTAAAGGGGTATATAAGAAAATAGTAAAAGACTTTGTTAGGAATTTTAGTTATAAATAGAGAGGATGTGTTAGGGGAAGGGTATCCAAATATTTTGAGTGATCTCATTAGGGCTCATAGAGATAATTCTCTAGAGATGGTAAGTTCCAAGTCCTATTAAAACTTAGTTTATCTTGTAGTTATTGGTTATTTCATTTATCAATATAAATTGGTTCTTATCAGTTTTCTCAATCATTATGATCGACAAATGGCACAAAACTTCTCATTAACTTGTGTCGTCACTTATCAAGCTTAGGAAGATGCATAGTAATATTTTTTTCGATAGAATAAATTATAAATTTAGTTCCTATGGTTTGAAAAAAATTAAAATTTAGTTCTTATGATTTAAAAATCTAGACTTTAGTCCCTATGGTTTCGAAAAATATAGAATTTAGTCTCTATAGTTCGGAGAAATATAGAATTTAGTTTCTATGGTTTGAAAAAATAGAATTCAGTCCCTATTATTTGATAAAACCTAAAATATAGGTTTTCAATATTTGACAACTTTTCACTTGTCATCTGTACTCACTGAACCTTTTCAATATCTGACAACTTTTCACTTGTTTACTGACAGAGGAAAAGGAGAAGCCAGAATTGTTGGCAGAATCACCTGTAAGGAGGAAACGAATTGCTCAAGATTCAGGAAAAACAGAGCAGCAGGTAGTTCTAGTTCTTATTTATTTAATGTAAATGTTGTAGATTATCTTCATCTTTGAACTCCCTCTCCTTCACCGCCTCAATTATGAGGGAATTCACTGACTAGGATGATTTTACCAAATACTAGGTGAGCCAGCTTGTGGCTCAAATCTTCCAAATGCGTGCTCGTATGAAGAATTTGATGGGCGTGATGGAGGGCGGATCCGTTTCTGCATTGAATAATCTTGAAGAAGCTCTTAAAGCCGAACAAAAGGTCCTCTGATTCTATGTTTCTCTTTAGGCCTCGATTACAAACGTGTTTAGTTAAGTCATATTTTGTTGGATTGGAAACTCTTTTTGTAGATTCGTCCCTCCTTGTAGGAGTGTACATGGTCCCGGTTGGATTGGGTTAAAGAAAATTTTAAGACCAACTCAAAGTTTCGAGCTGGTCAATCTTCCAACCCGTCCAATCCTATGCATTAGAGCAACTCAATCCAACCCAACCTTATATTTTTGGATTGGGTTGGATTCTCGGGTTGTGTTATTCTCCTCTCTCTTCTATAAAACAACTATATTCATATCCCGTAAATATATAACAAATAATAAAAGATGGATGATACTATAACTTGAATCTAGATTACCTATTTTCTTAGTGTAGATAATTTATCAATATGCTAAAATATATCTTATTAATTTATTTATCTTCTCTCACACACACCTATATGTACATGTATATATTATTCTTTAGTTCTGGTTGGGTTGGGTGAAAAAAAAATCGGTTCTAACTTGAAAATTGAGTAATTATGTCAAGTGACTCTCCTCTCACTTGTGTGTTTAGAAATTTGAGAAATGTCCTACAAGTGAAATTCAATTTTAGTTGAGAAGGAAATGACTAAAGATTCAAACTCAAGACCTTTTACTTTGATATCATGTTTAATTTAATTATATCAACCAATAAAAATATATCTTTTTTTTTCCTCATCATAAGCTATTCGCCCTTGTTTAGATAATTTATACGAGTATTTATGTCCTTGTCCAATGTGAATAATGTTTGGTTGTGTCCTCGTCAGGCTCCTCCTGGCACCTCCCGAAGGAAGCGAAAATCCGAATCACGTAAGCAATTTGTAAACTCGGGAACAAGGCCAAGTCCTCGCGGTTTTGGGGGTGGAAACTAAGAAAAAGCTTATCTAGAGATGCATCAAGATTTCAGGTTAATGCTTCTCTGCCTGGATGCCTTTACTTGCCATTGCATTAGATATTCTAATTTCCTTGTTCTGTAGTTTTATCACAGACAATGCTCCTGCTCTAGGAAATGAAACTATTTTTTAATGCATAACATAATATCAAAATTTTGTTAGTTTAGGTGTTTAGGCTATCAAAATAATCAAAGAAACCAATGGTAACATATCCTATACCCTACCCGTGTTCAGAAATTCACACAATGATACTAAACACCAAAAAAGTACAAACATTGATAGAAACTTCAATATATTTCTAATATCATTCATAATCAAGTACTTTCTTTAATACAAACATTAATAGAAATTACAAAGATGAAATGACAAGAAATAACGACAAGTTAACCATTGAATTTGAGAGTACCGGGCACCTCTCCTCCAAGTCCTCAAATCTAGCTTCCAAAATAAGATCCTCCTCTCTTTCTCTACTACTTTCCTATTTATATCCTCCATTTTCCTTCTCATACAAGAATCTAGCTAACTCATTCGCCCAACCCTATACCCTTTCTAGAATATACATGACTATTTGTGGTGAGGTCGACTAATGTTCATAATTAATTACTTATTTTAAGATGATGAATATTAATAATGGTTAATTTCTCATTCGAATATTGAAATAAAAAATGATTGAGTGATAAATTTGATATAAAAATTGATAACTAAGTTTAATCCCAATTGAGCAGGATAATTTGCTAGAAAACATGAAGTTAAGTGAAATATGGGTGTTTATTATTTTTATTAAAAGTGGTTTTTTCTACTACAAAAAAAAAAAAAAAAAAAAAAAAAAAAAAAAAAAAAAAAAACACAACCTTTTCTTTTTTTTTCTTTACTTACTCAACTTTTTAAAAGTACAAAAAGGAATTGAGGAATTCGAAAAAAACATACTTTATAATTGTTAATATATAATTAATGTTAATTAATGTCACCTCAACTATGGTTTTTTTTGTCAAAGAAGAATTTGTTTGAAACAAAACGTGAATATTCAAAGTACTGTGTTTATTTTTCGTTTTGTTTCTTTCATATTTGGGTTGTGATTATTTTTTATTTATTTACGGGAAAGAATGAAACTTTAATATTGTTTCAAAGTACCGTTTGATTTTGCTTCTTCCTATTTAAATCTTTATATTAAAATTTCATTGGATATATTTTTAAAATATTATTTTGATCACTCAACTGTCACATTTTTTCTATTTTGGTCTCTGAACTTTTAAAGTTTAATTTTGGTCCCTCAGCTTTGTAAAAAAGTTTAAAAATAGTCTTGAGGTAAAAAAAAAAAAACCATAGTTAAATATTTCGCAAAAAAATAATAATATTAAAATGGATTTGAGTAGAGCTCCTCCTCCTTCTTCATCTTCCTTTTTTTTTTTTTTCACCTATTTTTTCTTTCATTTCAAAATCAACCCAACCATTTTAAAGCATTCTATCTTCTAATCAAAGAATCAATCAAATAATCAACATAAAAACAAAGAATGATGTACATGTAAACTTGAAGGAATGAAAAGAATTGAATTAAATAATGTTGGTAATTAATTGAGGAAATGGAGAAGGAATATGTTTAAGGTTTCTCCTATTCTTAACCCATCTCCCATATCCATTCTTAACCAATCCTGAACTTCCCTCTTCTACTCACAAATCCATCCACCAAATGCAAATAAACCTTCAAATTATGGCTTCTCGGCACGTTCGACTCTTTCTTCAAGTACTGGGACATCTCCATCTCCATCTTCAGCGCCGACCCCGCGTGTCGGTACACCCAGTTAACCTTCCCCGTCATGAAACTCAGCTTCTTCACGATTCGAGTTTGGAATGGTTTGGTTGATTTTGAAAGGAAAGGAAAAATGGGTAGAATAGGGAAGATTAAGAAGATGAAAAATGAAGAAGAAGAAGGTCTTCCCAATTTTTTTTTTTTTTGCCAACTCATCAAATATTTAATCATTGTTATTTTTTTTTACGTTAAGGACTATTTTTAAGTTTTTCGCAAAGTCGAGGGACGAAAATTAAAATTTTAAAAATTTAGAGACTAAAATGGAACAGCGGTAATAATTAATGGACCAAAATGATATTTTAATCTATTAAAAAAATGTGGCACTTTATCGATTTGAAATTTAATACTGTATTAGTAAGTGTGTGTGTATCAATCTTAAAATTAATCAGCTATGAGAGAAGTAGTTTATCTTATCTTTTATATATGTTGAAAAATTAACACACTTTTAACGTGGGATAAATGACCACAAAAAAAAACCATAAAGGAAATAAATAAGTCTATTATACTTTATTTGTAATTTGAATATATATATTTTTTGTCGTTCTTGTCTATCTTTTTGGATCCGAGTGAGAGAGAAGGTGAATGAAAAAAAAAAAAAAAAAAAAAAAAAAAAAAAACCCCCCCCCTCCTCCCCCCCTCCCCACCCCCCCCTTTTTTTTTTTGTTTTTTTTGCCAAAGTTTTTTTGTTAAGTCATCCTTCCCCCAAAAAAAAAAAAAAAAAAAAAAAAAAAAAAAAAATATATATATATATATATATATATATATATATATGTGTGTGTGTGTGTGTGTGTG